>JAUYWI010117905.1:0-10503 GCA_034780595.1 Parotoplana pacifica
TAGAAAAATAGACCACCCTCTATAATAAAAGATTATTTTTGTAAGTCTGCTTATTTATAGAATAAATATAAACAATTATATCTGTCTTCAATATACGACCTATTTGATAGTAAATTTAATCATTACTATTAATTCTACTCTTCTAATTCTTTTTTTCAATTTCAGGTTGGCAGCTTGTAAATACATAAAGATAAAAAAGATCGTATTTTGGTTAAAAACGATGCTAGACATTTTGCTGCAATTTAGATATCTCAGTAACAGTTTCAAACTTTATTAAAAATAATAGAAAGAAGGTAATAGTTACAAAAAATAAATTAAGAGCGTTTCTCAATAAAAGAACTATACATTTTTCCTAACGTTGGTGGAGTTTCTTAAATGCACAGCTTGAAAAATTTGATCTTTGTCTTCAACCCATTCAATTTACAAACATTCTGAGGATTTCAGACGTATCAAAAGTTTGTCTAGTTAAATCCTTCTTTAGAAGACGGACAAGATGAAAGTCTGAAGGGACTAAATCAGAACTGTATGGTGTATGGGGTAACTTTTGGATGCCAGATCATTGATTTTTTATCTTCTGAATAACGTATATCGGTGCATTGTCTAGAAGAAGATATGATTCTACCCTCTTTGTAACAGAGCTCTTCGAATAAGACTTTCTTAATATTGTCCAATCCGAGATAGTCTACAAGCACAATTCCACGATAATCATAAAACAGTAAACATGAATTTCCGGCGATGCAAGGTTTTGCATAACCTTTTTGTACTTCTTTCTAATTAATTTTAGATTCTGGTATGTATAGACACAAAGTAGTTTCATCCACTGTTAGTATGAATCGGATTAGACGATTACCAATTCGTTATAACAGTATCCAACAGTTCAGTATAGGCAGCTAACCTTGCATATTTAATTCCAGGAGTGTATAGCTGTAGGTATTTTATAAAATTTTAAATTCAAATTATAAACTATATTCAAAATACAATAAAATCTTAATTATATCCCTATCTTATCCAAAGATAATTCATACAACAAAAATAAAATCAATAGATTTTCATGGCTAGTCCGGACACCCCATATAATGCTGAATTGACACAGACACAAGAAGGCAAAATTTTGTTGTGCAATAAACTTCCGAACGTGATAGCCATGATCAGATGAAATTTATTTGATGATTGAGTTCATCTTGGAATTTTTTTTCGGTTTGACTTAACCTTCTGTAGTTACTCTGCTACGTTTGGTTGCATGATTAGGTATCTAATGTCGTTTGACAAAACCAGTTCTTGTCGGTAATATTTTTTGTAGTAAAGTGAATTCATTAAACGTATCAAGCATAGACATAGTTATAGAATAAGGGCCGTTTTTATGAGACAAGCAATAAATATTTAAAAACTTTAAGTGTTTTACATTCAATAATTGAAATACCATAAATATATAATATATGTGTAAATAAAATGGAATCCCTGCCCATTAAAATATCAAAAGCATTTAAAACTTTTATATCAACATGAATATTTTATTTGATTTCAAACTTTTACATTATTGACACACTGCTGTTGCGGATTACCAAAACACAAAGAACTTTTAAATAAGCTATAATATCGTCGTAATATACCGATTGAACTACTGATACTTTCTGATATCAATAAATTATTAAAATCTCTAACCAAGTACAGCCACATATATCGTCATACTGATCTGATACGCTGAAATCCTTTCTGGAATGCTTGCATCCAGTATCTGCAAAAACTGCGGGAGTTTGATTAATTGTAGTGCACCATTCATCTTGCCAAATTCCATATTAGTATCCCATACGGACAGGATTGCTGCAAATTATATAACGAGACACTTTCATGGACGATAAAATATTTTTGTGGACCACCCTGTATAGTTTGTTTCATTTTGTTGCCGTTTTATCAAATGAAAAACATTATAGATCTACATTTTTTATTTTTTGTAATACGCAATAATTTTCCGGGCATCCTTGGTACGAGTACATATGAGCATAAATTTGCTTAGTGATAGCACCTATTCTAACTAGATCCACTAGCAAATTGCAGTGTGTTTATAGACATTCTTCAGTAATTCTTGATAGTAAACATCCTGTACCTGGTAGCATAAAATTGAGTTACTTTTTTCTGATTTGAAGCCATCACTTGCATCAAATGTTGCAGAAGAACGCGGTAACGATGTCGTTTTCTTGATTTTAATACCTAGCATTCTGATTTTAGTTAAAAATAAAATGGCCACATTTTTGTGTCACCCTGATATAAATTAATTTAGCTGAATCATAAAAAATATAAAATCTGATTTTAGTAGGTACGAAGTTTTTACCATAATATAGGTACATGGTTTTCACTCCAAGCCAACGTATTGGAATTAAATGTTCAATCATAAATATATATCTTTGTTTTCTTAGTTGAAACCATAGAGTAATAAATATATAAATGTCTATTCTGTGGTTGAAACTAATAGTAAATAATTTTTACTCTGTGATATTTATGCCCATTTTTGTGATACAAAGAACATTTTGATACAGTTGCCGCTGTGTAAAATCGTTTAGGGTAAGTTAAAATTTGTCTTTGTGGCGGTTCAAGATTATGGAAAATGAGGAAGTACCGTTGTTTTGAGGGATGCGTACAAAATTAAAACTAACGACTATAAAAAGCAAATCTTTATTTTTACATTTAAATCAATTCATTACAAATACATATCCTAGAAAAGAATTAATCATTTTAAAACTAAATTTAAATATCTGGGTAAACTATATAAAACACTATCTACTAATATAATCTACTAATATAAGTAACCTGTGCAATTCTTTTTTATATTGAATTTTTTTAGATTGAAATTGGTACACGTCAAACAATTAGAAATAAATTTTTGATAATTACATTTATTTAGTGGCCGATTCAAGGGTTCGAGGGCCCTGTTTTTAAAAAAAAGGAATGTGCTCTTTTTAAAAACATTAATGTTAATAGGATTTAGGTGCCTATATCATGTTTAATAGTCCTATTCAATACCGTCTATAGTTTTCATAAAAAATAATTAATAATGACAAAATTTATAGAATCCAACACTTCTTCTGTATAGGTATTTTAACGTAGATTACTGCTGCAAAAAGTTTGCTCAATTTATTTTTGTATAATAAATAAACAAAAATCGATTTATTGGAAATTAATGTTTTCCAAAACTAATCACTTAAAATGTGCCAGTTGAAGAAATTCAGTTTTGAATAGATAGCTTTGTCATAAATAGCAGCTATAATAATATTTGGTATCATATAAGTCGTAGTATAAATGAACCCATATCACACAGGAGGTAAGAAATAAATTTATATGACTTAGAATTGAATTCTGAGTTGATTAAGACCAACCTAATTTTTTGAACCCCCTGTGTGGATATGGGTTCATTTTGGTTAGGCGGAAATTTAAAAAATTCTTAAGCCGCTAAATTAATATTTATTCAAATTAGAATCTGCAATGGACTCCTTGCTAGTCCGTGATGTTATTTACCGCTCTCGCTCCGCCGCTTCAGCTACAATTCCATCTTTCTTCCAAATCGCTGTTGGTAACATAGACAGGATTAACTTTTTCTGATTCTTTGTATAGAACTGGTGCTCGTGTGAGCGGATAACAACTATGTCTTGCTCGTAGGATGGATTCTTATAGCGTTGGGCAATAATCTTCAATTTGAATCGTTTTCCTGACAACAGATTTGGCCGCACTCTAATCCGATTCTTTGTTTGTGAATTTGCCACGTCGCCAGAAAACTTAAGCATAACATTTCGGTTTAAGCAGAATAACTTGTTGACTGCCTGCCAGTCTATCTCCTCCTTAAAACTTCCCAAAAAGCCTTTATTTCATTAAAATATAGAGCGTATTATTCGTATTAGACAAATCTAACCACAGCAATTATATTCCAGGACTCAACATTGATCAACAAAGAATGGTATCTCTGCGCGATTGTCATGCCTAGAATCCAAAGCAGAAACAAAGTGATTGTTGGATAGCTAATTAATGGTAAATTATGGTGGCTCAGAAATGTTTACACATAATTTGGTGGGCATATTTATGAGAAACATTTCTGAGCCATCATAATTTGTTTTCTGAACCCGTTTCTCAAAGATTCATAGATGACAGCAAGTTGAAAAGTTCGTCTATTGCGCTTTTGTTTTTGGGATCTTCCCCCAAACAATGCATTATTGCACAACTTGAAAATTTGTTTGTAAGTGTACTCCCGAAGCCAAAGTGGATGGTCGAAAACAACAACAGCAGCTTCATTCCTAGTTCAAGATATATAGATGCAGGACGCGGGAACGTACAAAGTATGACACTTGGGTCGCACCGACGCAATTAATTTCCTTTCTTGACCCATAATTGTTTTGCCTTCAAAACTAGACAAAAATGATTTAACCTGTTCTAGAGACAAATCGGCCATGCGCAGGAGCAAATAGGTAGCATGCAGTAGTATTACAAAGGCTCTCCGGATAACTAACGTCAACATTCAAAGCATATCTCATATCTCCAGCAGCAGACGTCAAATCCAGCCAACATGATAGAAACAGCGTATAAATATAAATCACATCCTCATTGGTGACGTGGTGCATATAACCGGTAAGAAGAGGCTGCGTCATGGACCAACTATGAAGCACATTAGCGTCCAACAAAAACAAATGATTTGATTTCATTAGTAGATGTTCATTTGGAGCAACTGCACAATCAAATTCTGGTTTGTTGATTTCAATATTACGAACAGCAACATGATTATGTGGAAGTGCTGTGGTTCTCCACGGATGCTCCATTCAAACAGGGTATAGATTGTATAGTCTATCAGCCGTTCATGGTGTATGCTGCTTTACTTCAGTGCGGCTGAGCAACATAATCCTCGATTATTATACTCTGTGCGACGATACTCTTCAGATGCAAGTTTCAAAACATCAACTCGAAGGTAGAGTGCAGAATAGTCCTTTAAATCTTAACAACCAAAACTATGCCACATACTTAGAGCGTGTCCCTACTTCTATGCTGCACACTCAGAGGTACCTGCACTGAGATCAGAAGAAAACACAAAAATTGACGAAAGTGTTGTCTCCTTGTGCGGTTCCTCTGAATCTATGTACTGGTGTGGAAAAACAACTTTAGTGGCAGGTCAAAAGGACGAAAAGTTCTTGAATATTCTGAGATGCATACAATTGATCGGATTAATGTAACCAGTCCAGTATCCATAAATTGAAAAGGGGCCAGGAAAAGTAACTTTATCCGGATTGCATTGGTCAATTGTCATTGTAAATTCATTAACTTTCCAGCTCACTTCGAAGGAAATTTATAAATTTTTCTGAAGATTGTAGCTCGGACCTATTGCAACTGTCGAAGGCGGTATTCCTACAAAGAATATGGGCGTTATATCATTTAAGTTGTGAAATATTACTGGCAGGCAACGTCGGCTTCTAACAAAGCGGGGAAAAAAGCTGTGATGAGCAATTTCACAAATTTAGCCAGTAATATCTGCGATTATGATCAATTACGGCTCTGAGACTTGGCCTGCCGTTCTCATCGCGGTCAAACGTTAAACCACAAAATTGTTTGTATTGGTCAGCCAGCTCAAACGATGGTAATATGCTAGCTGACGTGTGATCGGATCTTTTCAAGAGCTGTTGGGATAGTTTAACATGGCGGCTGCATGGGGTATATGCTGGTTGATTTGCCCACATCTTTGCTAAGATACGCTTCTCTGTCAGCATATACAACAAAATAAATGGGATCCATCTTATGGCAATCATCAAACGAAATGTAGACTCTTTGTTGGGTGCATACATCGGTATACACAACCATAAAAAATTGTCTGGATATTGAGGATAAGACAACGGCGAATTTAGCAGCTACTCCTGCCATAATTTGACCCACTCCACCCCATCACGTGGATTTCTGTGTTAGGAGTAATAATAAAAAACAGGTATACTTTGATAAAAATATACTACTCACAAATGACAGCTATTTCGGCCTTGTTAGGCCTCTTCAGCTAGGCATAATCATTGCCTAAATAATATAAAATGTTTGTATATTTCATATCAAAGCATAAAAGTAAAAACAATTTGGAAATTTTGCATAAAAAGAGAAAAGTCGAAAATGTGCAGCCGGTTTTCTTATTACAAGGCACTCACGCTGTCAAAGCAGGGTACTGGCCATTTAATGTGTTTAAGAGCAAAGGCATCTCGCTCGATATATGGATTTTCTGCACAGGCAAAATGGCTCTCTTAAAACAACCAGTTGTTGTGTTGGCATCTGTACGCGAGGGTTTCATATCCATAATATTATGTAACCGTCTTTGATGCCAATTGTTTTAGTAAAGTGGGTGCCCCATCACTAAATCCGCACGTCTTTATTTCATAGTGAGCAATATTAATCTGCAAGTCGTCAATTGAACGAACCATAAAATTGAATCTGGCATTAGAGAAACCTATCATTTGGTGATTTCACATATTTTAGGGTTTGAGATAACCCATTATACATATGTAGATGTGAATGTTACAGGCATTACGCGAAAGGCTCGAAAATCAGTCATTTAGTGAAACTACAGCTTAACTGAGGTGTTTCTTTGGAGATTTTTCTTAGGTAACAATAGTGTTAGGTTTAGTTTTTATTATTTTAGTAGGCATCTAGATCTACTAAAAACCTAATGCTGTTCCATAAATTGACTAATTTTTAGGCATTACGTGTAATGCCTATTTTCACTAAATGCCTGTATACTATATAGCTGTGTATGTTTATCAATAATAGGAAAGTACTTAGTTGATATCCTAAATGTTTTAAAATTCTCATACATTTGTATTTATCTACTATTTTAATATATGCATACTTGTTTTGTTAGGTGAGGCTATTAGATATTATTGCTAATAATTGCCTAATTGTAGGACGATGAGGTGGGAGGTGGTAGATTATTTACACAAAAATTATGATAAAATACTATACTACTACTTTCAAGTAATGTTGTACATAATATTGAAGTTATTTTTACTAAAATTGACGCAGACTTTTGACTCACCCTCTATGTCTGTATATCTATGCCCCAATATTATTTATTTCTAGCAAACATGAATCTGAACTTGACACAGAAGCTTGTAATTTTTCTATCAATGTGCATTATGATAAAACAGCAAAGTGACGACGACAGTGATGACCTAGGTGACGGCTATGGTTATGACGACACAGATGACGACACAGATGATGGCACCACTGACGACACCAATGACGGCACCACTGACGACACCAATGACGGCACCACTGACGACACCAATGACGACACCAATGACGACACCACTCTGGGCAGCACTCCCCCTAAATTGCATGTTTCTGTTCCAAAATCAAAATTGCCTCCTAGTAAGTTCTTAAGTAGAAAGCTGAATTGCATGGCAGCCTTATAAAAGTCCATTGCACAAAGTATTAGAGTATTGATATCAGAAAGGGAAATATTTCTAGGATGACATTTTTCATAGAATGAAATCATCAATAACTGGAATCGCTCCGACAGATAATTATCACATGGTGGAATAACGAAATAAAGAACACACATTGGACAGCGATATACAAAGGGATTTTCATTAAGTGGAATAACTTTCGACAGCAAATGGTTTATAACGTGGAGTTTTCTAGGACAGTTTTGTCATAAAGTGAATGCAAATCGACAAATAGTGTTTAGGTAAAGTGGTAGATTTACGTCAGAGCTATATCCTACTTCCTGAACAATTTCAGTTGACGATATTTCGGAGTTAAATCTTGTCAGTCTCATTCACAGATTTCAATTATACCTACTATACTTTTCAGAGGCTAGATAGAGGAGTAAGCGATTTACGCATAAGATGGATAGGCAGAATTTGTTATCGCTGCTTTTGGTTGGCAAAAAATTCAGTGGTTTTGTATTAATACAGCAACGATTAAATACTTTTTATTTAATTACGAAATATTAAAAATTCATGGTAAATAAAAACTTAAATATACAAATAATATTCTGTAGGTATTCATTAGTTAACGGCTTTGGTTGGAGGTTAGTAGGTACTTTGTATTCTAGATGGCCGCCATACCAAAATTTCTCGATAAAGGTTGATTTACAAAAATATAGCCAAAGAATAATGAAAATAACTTAAATATTTGAGGGAAAATAGTTATAATTATTTAATAAACGTTGTATAATGCAGTTTATTGATGAAATAAATTAATTGTAATTAATTTATTGTCACCATTTCGAGCCTCAATCTAAAAATAAAAAGTTAATAATATTTCGCTCTTTTTCTCTATTGGTAGCAAGTGTTCAAAGAATATTGTAATGATTTCATTAAAATAACTAAATTATATATATATATATATATATATATTTAATTAAAGAAAACTGTAAAATATTAAAAAAAAACAAATCATGTTTTTTAAATTTTTATTGAGGCTCCCAATGGTAACGTCTTTTTTTGCCAATCAGAAAACCGAAACTAAATTGTAAACAACAAAAACGGATTTTTAAACAAGTAACCCGTCTAGTCTAACTACAACCCTGCCAGAAATTAATCGATAAACCTTAATTTTAAAGCATGCTATATCATTTTTAGGTACCACTAATTGGTTTCCAAACGAATTCCACAAGTTTTTTATGGATCAATATTTTTTAATGAAATTTTCTCCATTGTCTAGGCAGATGTCAAAGCACAAAATTAGCAAAATTTCATTAAAAAAAATTGATCCAGAAAAAAATTGTGCAATTCGTTTGGAAACCAAATAGTTACCTAAAAATGTGATATAGCATGCTATCAAAACAGGTGTATCGGTTAATTTCTACTAATATGACAAAACTGTCGGAGCATATTCAACTTCATGACAATTACTTGTTGGAGTTATTCCGTTTTATGACAATTTACTGGCGTGACCATTTAATACTTTATTCGTCAAGAGGGTTTTGATCACAATATCTCTTCCCAAAGGTTTGATTGCTTTATTACCTACATAGTTGAATATGTATGCGAATCATAAAGATATTTTGGAAGTTTCAAATTATTTGGTTAATCGAAAGTAAGACTCTTGATAGTTCTACTTTGGATGCTGTTTATAGTTTAATATATAGGAGATAGGAGAAATTATGGTTAGCATCAAAATAAAAAAATATCAAAAATATAATTTCGATGTAGCAAAGTTAATTGAAATTTTGAGAATACGTTTGTGATATTTATTTACACATCTGCAGTGTAAATTTGAAGTGAATCAAAGCAACTTTATCAAGATTTTTGCAGCATATATGGAAATATACATACACTGAGTGACCCCAGATTTTAATTTTTGTAGAATTTGATTATCAACGCTATAAAAACCCAATAAAGGGTCAAAAGGTCTGCAGCCATATAAATGCTCATTTTACTCGGGTGTGGATGTATATTTTAAATCAACAACTGCCCAATTGCTTTGTGTAAAATTAATAAAATTTAAATTGATAATAACAATCATGAACTAAGGTTTCATGTGGTCAAATACTTATAAAATCAGCTAACACAATTTAGAAAAAATTTGGAAACGAAATTACTATTGCTATGGTAACGTGGCTAATACATAGTAGTTGGTTGGTATCTGGAAAGTTGAGTAAATTAAATTTCATTCATTGCTAACTATGATTTCATGGTCAATATGTTCAAAGAAATCATAATTTGGTGGGATACATTCGGTAAAATTGCCTTGTTGCTATGCAGTATTGACATCCCTAACAACAGTTACTGAATGGTAAATTGATTAAATGAAGAACCAAATATATGTACATATTGTAATGGTCTGTATTTTCAGGTTTTGTCATGTTTGTCCTTTTTAGTTTTTTATTAGGTACCAAATGAGTGATAATTTTATAATTGATTAGTTGAGTTTTGTTCTTTAGCTATAGTTTTGGACTCAGGAACTTTTTGCATTAGAAAGCTCCTAATGAGGATCTGCATGTTTTCACTTTCCTCTTCTAGAGAACAAACCAGGTTACCAGAAGAAGACCTACAGCAAACCAGACCGTTGCGTTAAAGGCGGAAATATCTGCTCTTGGATCTTTCCATTTCAAAACTGCTGCGATGACCATTACTGCAATAACAATTTTTTCATAATGGGCAGGTGCAATAAATGCCATTCTGCTACCGAATTCTGCTTTTTCAACAGCCAATGTTGTTCAGGAAGATGTGGGTACATATTTAATATGATTGCCATTTGTCTCAGTAACAATTAATTCCATTTTCTAAATGCTGATAGGTACCGTAGTCTACTAGACTGAAAACATGATTAACCCTTAGTCACCAACCTGGGTCGATTCGACCCAAAGCAAATTTTGAACTTGTATAACTTTTTTAGTTTTTTAAATAATCTCCTGGAATTTTATGACTTTTCCTAACTTTTAATGTTAATTCATAAAATTTAATAAAAAAATAAAAACCCTTATTGGGTTCAGAATTTCACAATCAAAAATGTGAAAATCACACTGGCGTCCACTAGGGTCGAAATGAC
>JAUYWI010117916.1:0-10503 GCA_034780595.1 Parotoplana pacifica
GGTCATCCATGGTTGCTTATAGATGTTTTCCTTTTTGGGTAGGACTTCCTTAACTGTGTCTTGAATATTCCTCACTACAGTGTCATACCTCTGATCAATAATTGTATCTATATTTTCTTTCTGCGGCCTTTGTTCCTCATCGATTTCTAAAGTGCTGTACTCCTAGAAAATGGTTAAAGGTCTAAATGAATCAAATGATTATTTTTCAAATTGAAAATTGTTCTCCAAAAATATTTATATACAACTTTTAAGTTTTTTAAGAATTTTTATATAACTCAATATTTTACTTTTATAGATTAAAATCAAAGCAGGAAAATATTTGTAAGGAAAGGCTTACCAGTAGATTAGAGATGTTCGATATATCCCCCATAATTGTTTTAGAATGCTTTGTTTATTAAAATATAAAGTAATTTCAAAATCTATTCCGGCTATAGATAGATTTCTATTTTCCTGTAGAACATTTTTTGGGAAATTTCAGGCTTCCTTTTAAATAAAAGAGATATTTTAGTTTTTCTATTATTTTATGACCTATAATATTATGTGAAATATGTATGTTATTTCAGATGTACAATTTTACCAAATTTGCCGTCGAATTAAATGAACCTGAAGACGGTGTTGCTCCAACAGACTGTCGTATTCGACCGGATCAAAGACTTATGGAAGATGGAAGGTGGGACGAGGCAAATCGAGAAAAAGAAAGACTGGAAGAAAAGCAGAGAAGTAAACGAAGAATACGAGAAAGAGAAGCCGAAGAATTAAAAAGAGAAGGTATTTTTTTTATTTCAGAAGATACAGTGCATGACAATTATTCATTTTCTAATTTAGAAGATATTCTATTCATCCAAGTTAGTATAGCGGGTAATCGTATCACCCAGTCATCATATAAGGCAGATTAGAAATTCTGATTTTATTATAATACAAGTGTACCATAAATTACCGCTATTTATGTCTACATTATACATAGAAAACTCAGTTGAACTAAAATTAGACTCTTTATCAAGTCATCACTTTGCTCTTTGATGATTTGCATTTATGATTGTCACGCTTTTGATATATTTTCTTTGTTTAGTTCTACTTTTGTTTACACTCCTCCTAAGGGAGCTAATGTTGTATTCTCAAATAAAAAAATTAGGAAATTTTTGTCGAAGTATTTGTTTGAAGTGTATATTAGCCAAAGATTTTGATTAGAATACCTAGATAGTGTCTCCCGCTTTTCAGATAAGAGATCTAAATGCAATTCAATAATGTAAACTCTTTAAATCGTGTATCCTGTCTGCCTTGATTAAATTTACAATTGCGTTCAGCGGCATTATTGCCCAATGAGGTGTGCTGGTAAAATTTCGCTAACAAAAGAGATAATTCTTAACATTAAAATATTGGGAAATTTTGGTTACAAAGCAGTCTAAATTTCACAGTTATTTAAAAAAATCTATATTTGTAAAAATCTATAAAAAGAATTTTTAGCATATTTAAATTCATTGCATTTTATAGATAATTTATGTGATAAAACTGACAGTTAACTTTTATGTCTTTCTCCTGTCTCTACACAGAGAGCATCAATTGATACAGATACATTTTTATTTGATTTCACAGTTTACAAGTACGCAATCCATCTAAGTATTCTAATCAAAATCTTTGATATTAGCTCAAAATGAAATGTTTTGTACAAATTAGCACATTTTTGAATTAACTAGTTGTTCACAATATTATGCTGAAACTTGTAAAATTTAATAAGACCATATTTTTATTTATTTTATAATTCCACACTTTACTTATTGGTCCAAAGGAAATGGTAAATTAAATTAAAAGTATAATACTACTTAATGAGTAGTAACTTTGATATCTGTAGAATGAAATCTATATTGCAGCAAACATACAAATATAAAAACTAATAAATAAAATCTGTCAAGCCTTCGACAATACTAACATGAAAATTAATATAATCAAACCAAAAGATGTATAATATGGCTTCAACATAAAAACAGTAACTTTTCAAGATCAAATCAAAACTACACCCAAGCTGAAACATGATAAGATGGTCGGTCAAGCTTGGCGATTGAAAGTACTATCTAGTATATCCAAAATCCAAAAATTAAAAAACATTGAATAACTATTTGTTGTCTTGATTGAACATTGAGCTACAAGGAACACTTGTCCCAACTATCTAAAAAAGTTAACGCAAGAAATAATCTCATCCGACGCCTTGCTAGTACCTCTTGGGGCCCTGCTTCCATGTGCTTTGAACGGCAACCACAGTACTACTTTACACTCCAGCTGAATATTGCTTACTAACTTGGAATGGTAGCGCCCATACCAAAAAGTTGATGTGGCCCTCAACAACGCAATGAGAATTGTCACAGTTTGTATAAAATCTACGCCCACTGACCAACTCCCTATCCTGGCAGGCAACACACCACATTTACGTAGAGACAAACATCTTGCAATTTTGTCACACAAAGCTCTACAAGATTCAAACCATCTATAAAACCAAAAAGTTAGAAAACACCGCAAAGCTAACATTCGTCTCAAATCTCGTCTACCATTTAACACAAGGGCAAAAAATCAAGAATTGTCCGCTTGGAAACAACGTTGAATCATGGACAAGGGAGAAGTGGACGATAGAATGGGAAGAAACACCACTTTGTCCACTGATGCTATATGTACCTGCACCAACAAACCAACCTCCTGGCCTCACCTTCATCGGTATTGCTGATTGCTGGACACCACTGAACCGAATCAGGGGCCATGGACGCTTCCCGAAGAATATGGTTTAAATGGGCCTCGCTACAGACCCTTCTTGCCCGGAACTTTCCAGATATCACCTCATTTACGAATGCCCCACTTTCAAATTACTTGACTGAGCGGACCTCATTCAACTGAACGATACAGCCTCCAAATTTAGTCCTTTTGCTGCTTATAGCAACAGTTTGCTTAACTTGTGGAACTTGATGCAGCCATGAAGACTTTTAAAAAGTAGTAACGCTCCAGGACCAGACCAAATACATTCTGAATTCTTCATTCATCTCAGCAATAAAGCTAAGAAACAATTAATTTCAGCATGTATCGAACATCAAAAATTCAAAAAATCTGGCGACATGCAAGTCATCGATAACCTGAAACCCAATAAACCATTTGATAATCTAGCAAATTATAGACCTATTAGTCTCCTCTGTATTGGATACAAAATACTTGAGAGAATCATAGAATCACAACTTTCCCCCGAACAAGCCGGTTTCCGAAACGGACGATCCACAACTGACCAAGTCACCCTAGTAACCGACGATATTGAAGACTCTTTTGAAGGATGGTGCCTTATTTATTGACTTTTCAATAACATACGACACTATCTGGCACAAAGTGTTAACTCTCAAGCTTCTAAAATTCATACCTGACAAACACATCGTTTACTTTCTGACAACTTTCATATCACAAAGAATTTTTACTTTATATCTTGGAGACAATGCCCCGCTTGACTCAGCGGACCTCATCCAACTGAACGATGCAGCCATCAAGTGGTTACACAATTACTTATCCCTCCAAATTTAGTCCTTTTGCTGCTGTTTCATCATACGCTAATAACAACAACAACAGTTTGCTTTATTTTAGAATTTCAATTTTATTGTTTATTAATTAATTTATTGGTGATATTATTAATAAACTATGATGTTTAAAATGTCTATTTTTCAGGTCGTGAACTTCCACCTTATGAACCAACTTGGTTTAAACAACAGCTTGATGAAATTACCAGTAATCCTACGTATGTTTTTACTCATCAATATTGGTCTAAGAAAGAAAGTCAAGACTTTTCAATGTGTCCAGATATTTTTTAAACGGTGTGCTATCTGACTATTTTTATTAAACTTAAAGTTTCGATTTAATTGTGATGTTACCAGTACATAGATTAATAGTTGAGTGCTCACTTCAGCGAGAATAAGGAAATTTATTTCAAGTCATATTCGGTTGTTGCACCAATTAGAAGCACAAATATTAATGTGTGCAATATGTTGTATTATAATTTAACTATATTTTTACAATATTGTGATATGATTGATGCTTTAAGTGGATCATTATGTTACAGAATTTCCAAATTTCTCTAAAGTGATAAAAAGTCATCTTAAAAGTATTTTCTTAAAAATATCAACTTACTTAAAAGGCATCTACTCATGGTTTAAATTCTGCGCTGAAGTTACAATGTGTATTTTCATTTATATAATATTATGCATTTATACATTTGTGAAATTTGTACTGGTTTAGTTGTGCCTGAAGACTAACTATTACATCCTTTTTTATTAACATACATCAATAATTTTCAGTGATCAATTTAACCAAAGTATGAAATAATGAGTTCGGAAACTACTATGGAGCGAATGTGTTAGTCCAAAATGTTCTGGTGGTACGATCTTGATATGCCACCCCATTAGTGCTTTACTATCTATTGCAAGAATCTTAAAGAAACATAATTAATTGAATTTGGCTTAATATAGACGAAGTTAAGTGCTACCTTTTATCTTATGCAAATTTGCTCATTTAGAAAGTTGATGACTATTTACATGCAAAAGCCATACTTGATATAACAATGAAGACGTGTTATACGTATTAGCGTATTACAAAAATTTAGTATTTTGTTACATATGCTTCATCTCGCAACTATTGTAAACTGTTTTATTTTAACCTACAATTTGTTTGATTTTTGTTTAGTAATTTATCAACTTGAGTTTGTGTTATGATCCACCCCACATGTTCATAACTCCTCTTTAATTATCCAAATGAAATGTTGTTACTTTTCAAGGTTCAATGTTCTTCATTTAAGGTCATCGTAACGCTATCTATTTTGAAAATATTTCTCAGTGTAAAACTTTTTCGCGTTTTGCTTCAGTTTTTTGAGGCCGCCATACTATCTTTGCACTGCTTGCTCCTCCAGGGAATTAACGACTGTTTTTTTCGTAAACCATTAAATCCGCCACTGCTTTATAGAGCATTTGGTTTTCTTACTTTCTTTTTTCAGAACGTACCTAACTTGAAAAATAAATAATTGTTTTTTTCTGTTCATTACTAAAATTGTGACTTTAAAATTAATGTTGTCTATTGATTTGTGTTTATTTCTTTTTGATTTTATTGTTATTTCAGTTCGGTTATTATTTTTATATCAATGGTTTTTGTTTATGATGTTTAAGTTCTTATATGGATGTGATCAGACTTTAGTAATTTTACGACAATAGACATCTAATAATGCAATTTGCATACACAGAAGTTTTGAGAATTGTAAATTTATAGATTTTACATTTCTTGCAGAAGATTAACTATATTATTTGCTTTCATTATATTTTAAGTATTTATTTACTTTTATTTTTTTTATTGTACATTGTGAATGCAAATGCTGGTAATTTTAAATACCAATGTGTATTAAGTATCATAAAAGTACTAATATAATTAGATCGAATATAGTGGGTTAGTGCTATACATATGTATGTATGTATGTTATTTGTAAATATTAAAGTATCTTACAATCTAGTTAAAAGTGGTCTTTTAGCCCGAACAGTTATCAATTTTTTACCAACATAATTGGTCTAAGCCCAGAGACAACTTTTCACCCTTGTTATGGCATAATTGCAGAAAGAACTCGGATTTAACTACATGTTTAACTAAATCAGTTGCAGACATAATATCTAATTTGATGCTTTGAGTGATAAAACTTGGTATACCTACATAAAAGATATTGTTCTGTTTACTATCGAAAATGCCCACATATAGTTGTTAGCCTCCTACTAATAAAATACATGTAGTTATCAAGGTGTAACTGACTTTCCAGTAAGATTGCCTCTAATAAGCATTGTTGTCTCTGTCGCCATGTAGGTACATAATTATCATTGAGCTCTCCATATAAGAGTGTAAGTTTATTGTTTTTTTCAGTTGGTATAGGTTGGTAAAAACACTTCTAATTTTAGTTTTGTGATGATGACAATGAATTTAATTATCTATTATATAATTCGTGTTTATTGAATCGATGATGAAACCACTATTTCACATTATTCAGCATTTCTAATTGCACCGATTTAGTCTGGACGCATCCATTTGACGCCTCTGGAATCAAATATCTCATTATTTCAAAAATCAGTCTAGAGATTATGAAGGTAGTAGGTTGTTAGAATTTTAAGGATTTCAAGCGAAATTTCTTCATCTTATTGACATTTCCATTCTCAAAACTGATATTCAAATGCAGAATAATGTATCTATATTTTCTTGGAGGACCGCCAACAATGATAAGCCCTCCCTTGTTCGCAATGATTACTTGTGCCCCCACTCTATATGCCGTCCCGATTTCAATCTTAAAGGGAGCGAGTGGCAATCCTGATTGGTACAACAATAAAATGCCTTACTTCGAATTTTTGTGAAGTAGACATAATCTAACCTTAGTTAAAACTACCTAATTGTTTTGAAATGGCTTAATTCTTTTTTTAACTATCCCAAAATAACTTTTTTATCTTTTGAGAATAATTTATTTATGAACAGAGATATGGCACTCACCTATTGTACTTGTTTCGAATTTGTTTCCTACATTTTAAATATGACTACTTTAGAGATCAAATATTTTATAAGTAGATACTTTCTAAAATAATAGGCAGTAGAACTATGGCGGTCAGAGGGGTTAAAACACTTTATATTTAATTTCATATAACTAACATTGTATCTGACATAAATCGATGGTAGTGGCCAAGAGGTGTCGAAATGCTTTTTATAAACTGTTCAACATGTTTTATCATTAAGTAATAACATGATAATAGGGTCGAAGTAGTGGCAATCATGTCAGGTCCTAAAATTGAACGTTGTCCTATTGACTTCAAATTAAAAAAATGATTATCGTATATTGGCCAAAATTGCATAAATAACTCCAAAATACAAAGGAAACATTTTCCCTTGCTCAATTTTCAGATTTATATTGGACGGTTCACTATTCTGCTTATTGGTCTATACGAGTCACCATATTAAGACTTGTTCGTAAAAAATCTATTTTTCAAGAATGTGATGTTTGTTTAGATAGTTCCTTTTAATTTCATATTTAGTGATTTTAGAATTAATAATTGATCTAAAATCACTCTATATGAAATAAAAATTAATAATAATTTTTAAAAATTCAACCTTTATTATTGAATTATTCAATAACAAAAATTGAATTTTTGAAAATTTATCATCCCAGTTGGACTTCGTAGAATAGGGCCTTATTTTCCAACTTTAAATGAACTACACATTTTAACTTGGTACTAACATATCAGATAAGAATAAGTGCATCCGAAATATTCAAGATATACAGTTGATTCCTCAGCTAATTTACTTATAACCGCCGTAATTGTAAGTCGTTAGTTTGTAGCGATACAAAGTAATTAATTTGTATAATGTTGAAATTTGAAACATTGTTCATCCGGGTTTATTTATCAAATATTTTAGCGGCCACATCAATTGAAACTCCCTGTTTTATAGGGTGTCCCATGATTATGCATTAGTTCGTTTTTAGAAAATATCTTAAATAAATATAATATATATTTAATTACTAAAAATAGTCATTGATTAATTATATAATTTACATGTGATAGTCAATAAAGTGACATCATTTTTTAATAAATAATTCCCATTTGCTTCAATAATTTGAGCACAAGTTGTTCGTATGTTTTTCAATTCTTTCCGTATTTCTTGGGTCAATGCATTCAAAATATGTTTTACAAAGACTTTCATTTCTGGCAGTGTTGAACTCGATGTTCCTTCTGGCATTCTCCATATTTCTAAACACAACGATCAAATACATTTAAGTTTGGGGGGGGGATAACTTATTTGCCGAAATTTCTGCACAATCATATCATTCAAGAATTGCTCAACAATACCTGATTTACGCGACCGGGCATTGTCATGGATCAACACAACTCGTTTAGTAGGAATACCAGTAGCACAGATATGCAAAACAGTTAGTGAGAAACTCTATGTAGCGACCGGAATTTATTGTGCCGCCATCAACGAAGATTTCATGATACCTTTGTCCTGAACCGGTCACAGCCACAATAATCATAATTTTCTTCTAGCACATTGATTTTCGAACAACTGTTAGCCTATTTCCTGCACCATCAACCGTCATCTACTTATCATTTTCAGGTGGGAATGTTTTGAAGTAAAGCCATTTTTTCGTTTCTGACATACCTATTCTTGATAAAGTTTCTGTTAACGATTTTGCATGTGAATGTCGTTCAGCTGGTACGGTATCCATCTGGCAAAAACACTTTCAACCCTAATTCTTCCTTCACAAATTTTTTCGTTATTTCTGCTATTTGCCTACATGATATTCTGGAATCTTCCGTGATTTAAGTGGCGTACACGAGTCGTAGTTTCTTCGATTTTCACTTGACCAGTTTCTTCCAAAGTTTTCTTGTCACTTATCTTCAATCGATTCTCTGCCATCTCTGATTTTTTTTGTACTCTTCGTAAGCAAATCCATTGTTCAGCCAAAGCATTTTCCAGTAAAGTATGTATGTATTCCAACAGCTGAATACTCAATTAGGACAAGCACCTTAATGAAAAAAATTATTTGAATTGTGTTCATATTATAGCAGACTTTGAAAAAATACAGTTTTGATTAGGTACTAATAAATCAATAATGGTAATGAAAATTTGAATTTATATACAAACAAATAGACACCATAAATAAATGTGTTGAATTACGCATGTTTAGTTCATAGATTATTTGGGCTCAGCCTTAGTGCAAAGAAATCCATATTTAGGTAGTTTATAGAGGGCAAGTAAAAAAATATATACCAGAAAACATCTCAATAGAATCTAATATTGTTAATATAGGTGACGTGAGTGCTTGACTCCTCTAGGCCGCCATACAGAACACGCAAGACCATTGTAATCGAAATAAATGGGTATAAATACTCATCTCTGGATATATTTCTTCTCTGTGATAGTTACCACTACTATATGGAGATGGAGAAACCTGCAGTATGCAAATATCAAAGATTTTTATTCGTATTCTAATTAAAATCTTTGGCAGGTATAGATAGGAAAATAGAGACGCAGTCATTTGTCAGAGTGGCTAAACAATAGCAACGTTTAGGGCAAATCTGCTACAAAGTTTTTATGGGATATGATATAAACTGAGTGGTGCCGGACAGGCACAATGAGTTGTGCCAATGAGTGCCTGATCTTGCCGGCGGCATGAATTTGGGACTTGTCAGACAGTGTACGCACCTAAAAGAATGCCTTCTGGATACCTGTTAAATTGTATATAGAAAGTAGATCTATTTATAATTGACCTATACATATTAGTTAGAACAACTGGCATAATTTTCATTTACCGTTTTACTCCATCATTCACCAGGGGGAATGGAGCTGTTAATTGTTATCAGAGAGTGGACGGTAATCAGTAACTGCTCGAAATCACTAACCAATTAGAATGAAATTTGGCATCAGCGTACTAACTTTTCTTGGCCCACCGAAAGGCCCTCTGAAGTATCAAAATTGGTTAAATTGAACAAAATATTTATAAAACTGTTTCGCATTTAGTAGATATGTTCACTTCAAAACAATTTTGTGCCTAAATCTAACTATCTTACAGGTAATTATTTAGATTTAAAATCGATTTGCTCGTTTATCGGGGGAAATTCATAGTAGGTATATACCTTCAAATCTGTCAAATAATTTCAATAAATACGATTAAAAAGGAAATAATAAGATATTGCAAACCATTTTGGTCATTAAATTGACATATGAAACATTTTATTTAAAATATATTTTGGTGGAACTGCCCCGAACTAATGTAAATATAGTGAATTATTTAAAACTAATACCATTATTTCTAATGTCTTCTAGATCATTAATTTCAATATTGAGCAAGATAAAATCGATAATTTTTTTTACTAAAGAATCGATACTCATTTTTAAACAAGATATTTGTCGACTTATGTAGATACCCCAAATTTGAAATAAATCGTAAACATTTTCAAGATGATTTTTTTTGTATGGGACTACGAGGGATTATTAATCTGTTTTCTCATGTGTATCTGCAGTTAAAAGTGGTTTAACAAAACGGTTTAAACATTAAAAACAATGTTTTACGCTTTTCTGTAATATGATGATCTGTACTAAGACCATGAGCAAATTCGAATGGCCCATCTCTAAACTAGATAATTTGAAAATGTTTTGTAGATATCTATTTTTGTTGCTGATTTTTAATAGTGTGTGTACTTTCACTAATGAAACAAACATTAATCAAAAATTCATCAATAGAAATAGATAATTACAAATGTCAAAGCAATGGGTTTAGTAGTTTCATAGATATAAAAATATAGCCTTTAAAAACAACCTAAAGTTCAATATTTATTAATAAATCTTACGTTTTCTTAGCAATAAAATTTCATATATGTAGATGATAAGAAGTATTTTCAAATTTTAGTGGCTTTGAAAAAATGAAATTGGGAATTTTTTCAAAGCAACTAAAATTTGAAAATACTTCTTATCATC
>JAUYWI010117927.1:0-10502 GCA_034780595.1 Parotoplana pacifica
TGATGTTAATACTGTCGAAGGCTTGACTGGTTTTGTTTTTTATTTTTGTTTTTTGCAGTAAAGATTTATTCTACATTTATTAGTATGAATACTATTGTTTTTAGATAAATAATATTTTAAAGTTTTAGAACTAACAAAGTCAATAAACATCTGAAAATTAATACATATATTAAAATTCAAAGTCTCGAGTAATTCTAAAGAAAATCAGAAAAATCTGAGGACGTTGGACATCTTTTCATATTATACTAGACGGTCAACTCGAATATTCTAAAAAATCATTTATCTAAATAACTATAGTGAGAACTAACACATAAAATTGATTTTACATATTTTTGGGTTTTGAGCTAACAGATTTTGACCTTTTTGGATCTTTTATAATTGTCGTTACAAGAAGCACATAGGTACACTTAGCTTATCTTTAATCGGTGAATTATTTTTTTAGTGTTCGTTAGCTCTAGTCTATAGGTGGCGTTTTGTCATACCAAGATACGACACGTTTACATCCCGTAAAAAAGAGAATTTGTAAACTATTTTAGACTTAAAGCCTTTAGGAGTGATACACTTCAAAGGAAAAAATATTTTGTACAAGATTTTTTGACATATAAAGTGTTCTTGAAGAGAGATACCAAAGTTCTTGCTTATAATTAATGAAGGTCTACCATGAGATGGAATGCAAATATTAATAATAGAATCATCAGTAATTTCTAAAATACATTTGTGATAATAACAAATGTGTTTTTTATTGGCTACCATTTCATTTATAGTAATCTTAATTAATGTTCTTTATAATTGCTAATTTTACTTTGCAGACTGAATTCACTTTATGATATGAAGAGTTTATTTGTACCACAAAACATGTTTTCTGATGAAAATTATTATGTTGTTTATGACTTTTTTTATTTACATCGATTTACAAAACTTTTACCGTACCTCAATTATTATTCTAATTGTAATACAGGTGATACAATCAAATGTCTGCATCTAATATATCAGGGGCCAAAAAGTACCTTAGCTAATTTAGTGCATTTAAACGTGACAGTTCAGCGTTATAGCTTCATATTTGCGTGTTATTCATATATTCAATATAATTTATTGATACATAGTTAAGATAATTAATGTTGGGAAGGAACTGCATCTCATACATACATAATATTATTCGCGAAGTCTATAGGTACTTCTTTTATTTCTGTTTATCAGGCTAATCAATATCGAAAAATGCTTTTATTCATAAATAATCACTGCAGTGCTAATAACTAAATTAAAGAGACAATTCATAATATTTGGTCATCAAGTCAACTAAAAATCTACGGCGGTTGTAAACTAACATACTTTATTTAATCAAATTGATTGGCAAACTAAGAGATTACCAAAACTTGTCAATAGACATGAACAATAAAATAGATTTAGTAGAATTATTATTGTTCTTGACAATAAATTAGACGAAAATATTATATTTAGAAATATATAAACAGCATTCAATAGTAAATAATTTACCATCTCGTGCAAACTAAATTTACTAATAAATCAAAATAATTAACTATACTCGTAAAAGAACAAGAGAATTGTATAAAAAATAACTATTGATGTAATTTTAACTTAATTAGTGGCTGCTATGGTAATGATGACATTCCACAAAATGACTGTGACAATAAAAGTTTCAGAAATTTGTCTGTTAGTAGTGACTTAATAAATACAGCAAAGAAGAAACAACTTTAAAAACAAGTTTAATGATGAATTTGAAATTGAATTCTGAAAATAAGTAGGCAACATGAAATACAATACGAAATAACATAAAATAGACAAAATAACCACTAACATTATTTTTTGGTTATATTTCATGATATTTATTGTTAGGTGTTATATTTCTCAGAATTTAATCGAATTTAATTCAATAACCATGTTTTTAAAACAGATCGTTTTTACATATATGTTTGATAATTAAACTTAAAATATCCATAAAATTAAACCTTTTAGAAACATCTTAGATCTTTTCATTTTTTAAAATATGATATTACTCTTTGATAAAATATGGGTCTGGGTCATTCTATTAACTTGTTAACTCACCCCCCCCCCATCTCTCCCAATGTTTTTTCCTATGTAAATGTGATTTATTTGCTATGATGGTAAAATGCTTAAATACCTTGTTTTTAACATCGCATTTTGAAAATATACATGATACAATAATGGCTATTTCAAATATTGTATTTATTAGTTATTTGTTATAAAAGTTTTCTATTCTTAAGTGGTAATGTGTTTTTACATAGAACTCTGGCAAAATGCCATATTTTCCATAGATTCATTGGGCCGAAATATGGTATACAGGTACCTTAGAAATATTCAACAACAGAATTGTTAATCGATCGGACTGTCCAAAATAATAACTTTGTCCAGCGGACACCAATCTAAAATCATTGTTGTCCTAAAAATATTATTGATTATTGATTTTATTGATTTTTTAATTAAATTTATTAAAATGCCCTTAAAATACAGCTGAACGTGAGATTTGAAATCATAGGAAGTCTTAGAAAAGTCTAAGTTTTCTCACTTTTATTCTAATCTTTAAGTTTGGGATATTTGTCTAGAAAGAATAAAGTGATGTAGTGAGTGATATTATTTGTAAATTATATAAATTTTATACAATTACATCATTAAGTGATAGGTAATATACACAATGAAGTTCTATGTTACGGAATAGAGAAAAATAGACATTAAGTTTTAATACGGAAAAGATACGCTACAAGCAGATAGTCATGCCAGCCTGAACAAGAGCAGAGAAGAAATATCTAACATTTACGTGGTAGGTATACATAGAAGTACAAAAACTGTACCTATATATGTATATAGGTACGTATAATTTATAAAAATGTTGCCGTCTATGAAAAAGGTTTGTGATATAAAAAGTAATTAACTACTATACAAATATTAAACAGGGAGCCAAGTTTATAGGCATGCATTAGAGATTATTATTAGTTGCATTGTTTTAGATATTTATTGTCTGTTAGTTATCCAGTTCTAGGTACCTATGTAGTTTATAAAATCATGCTCAGATATTAACATACAAATTAGAAAGTCTGCGCACATACCTACAATGGACAACTTACTGTACTTAGGCTGTAGTATCATTTCTATAAATTCTAATATTAAATAGGTTAGAAAATGTTTGAAATGTCACTACCTCTTTGTAAATATTACACACGAATAATTTGTGTGATTGATTTTAATATATTGAAATTTATTTTAGTTAATAAATAGGGTAAGTTTCTTCTACTTACACTAGTTGAGAAAATTATAATTTGTTGCTGTTCTAACTCGATTTTAGCTCCTTTTCAATAGAGCAGATAAATAGAATCGAGTATACGAAATGTTATTCAGGTTTTTAAAAATTAATTTGAACTTCAAAATTCCAAAACTAAATGATAGGTAGCTAACATTAATGCGTAACATTGGGTAAATTATTTGTTTTTGGAATAACTACCATTTTGTTGAGTTAAATCGCTAATTTTGCTGTCTTAAACAGCTGAAGTTCAGACATGTGGTACTAACATGATTCAGCTTTGGTATAAAACATTAGAAAATGAAAACAAATTATAATTTAGTTTTCCAAAAATTTAATTTTGATTTTAGAATATTACAAAATAATACATTATTACATACTTAAATATATGCTAATAATGATACAAAGTGAATTATATAAATGACCAACTTATTGTTCAGTTTTAGTAGGTAAAACATAAAATGTAAGCAAATAACTACAATACTGAATCAAAGTACATAATTATGTACCTACCTACCTGCTTGTCCATAAAAAATCTGAACTTGACTATTTTCAATATAACTTCTTTTGCACCTTCGTGTAAATTATCTATAACATAATTATGGATAAAACTCAATGGTTTATTTATTCCACTCTTTAAAACAGAGTGCTCTCCTTTTGATAGACATTTTCCCTCACATTGGAGGGGTCGGTATTGTCTTCGCTCGCCATTCTTTAATAGTTCTTCAATAGTTACACCTGTTTTTATCACATCGTTTTTGATCTGCTGCATCCATGATTTCCTAGGTCTTGCTTTACTTCTTTTCCCAACCAGTTCCCATTCCAAATTTTTTTTTGGTTGGATGATTGGTCTCTCTCTTCATGATGTGCCCAAACCATCTAAGTCGGATGTGTCGCATTTCTTCTGATATTGAAGGAAGGTTCAACCTGTTGATGATGATGGAGTTATTAATTTACTCTAGCATAGAGATACGAAGAATTTTCTCAGGAATTTCATTTCTGTTGTTCTCTTTTTTGTCTGCAGCATTAGTTGTGGCCCATCATTCTACACCATATAATATGACAGGTCTGATCATGACCTTATAGAGTTTGATCTTTAGGTTTCTGGATATCTTCCGATCAGCGATGGCACCTGAAAGTTTTCTTCATACTGACCAGGCTGCTTGGATCCTGGTTCCAATGTCGTCTTTGATTGAAGCTTCTTCATTTACAATAGAGCCCAGGTATTTGAATTTTTCAGCTGATGTGATGGGTCTTGAAAACAGTGTATCCACATTAAATACCTAGGTACGTTTTTCCTTGATTCAACAAAAACCTTTATGGACAAAGCTTAATTAATTTACTTTAAGTACTCAAATGCTAAATGCTAAAAAATGTTAGATATATAAATCACCAACATAGGCTTAGTTATATGGCAAAGTTTTGTTAAATTGCGACCTTCCACAGTGGATATTATTGGAGTTGATCCATGGCATAAAAACATGAGGTCGTCAAATTTTGCTGGAGTCATGCGGTAGCGGATACAGGCGAAGGTAGGGTATTATCCCTGCATAGCCATGTGTTACCGAGAACTGAAACGTCAAACCCCTCTCCTCAAAAATCTGTATCCACCCCTGTCATGTAACACATTAGGCCGAGACGAGCAGTCAAAACCTCTCTGGGGTAGCAGTTCACTTTCATCTCACTTGAATTGTTTGTGGGACGTTTTGAAAAATACGGATTTTGCCCCTTCCTAATGAACAACTGCTTCATATTTTCCAATTTAAATTCTTCGTGTTCTCTATCAATGATCTCTGAAGACATATCACCGCAGCAAACATACAAAATTAAAAAATAATAAATTAAAATCTGTCAAGTTTTCGACAGTACTAACATCATAGAAATGAATATAATCTAACTAAAAGATGTGCAAAAATATATAGCTTCAACATAAAAACAGCATCTTTTCAAGATCAAATGTAATTATGTGCATCTTGTTCTACACCCAAGCTGAAGCATTATAAAATGGTCAGTTTAGTTTATCCGAAATCCAAAAATCAATATCTATGAAACAGTCCACTCAGAAATGAAAAATGTAAAGTTTTTTAAAACTTTACAATAACAAGAAATATGGTGTGGGACTTAGGAGCCTCAGCGGTGAGTTTAACCGGTTTTATGTGTACACAACCGTCACTCTTCCCATAATCTAGTTATTATTCAAAAAGTAAAAGGCTAAATAAGCACTAGTTGAATTAAAAGGTAAAACATAATAATCCTTAGGTAGGTCTTCCTGATACAATAAGCTTGAGTTTCAGTATGCGCAATTAATTTACCCCGATTTCTCATTTTCCAATAGTCAATATTATCAAAAATATCGATTTCAATAATTATTTCAAAGACGGCAGCACAAAATATTTTTTTGTATTCATTTTTAGAATAACCTCCCGGTTCTAGAAATATACAGTTTGACCATGCGCAATCTCAAGTCACAAAAAGTTGGTTCAAACCGGGCGTGACTCCTGGACTAACGGCAATTATATAACAATTAGGAATTAAATAAAGTGACTGATCGAAAAAAACAGGTATATTTGATATACTACTTATTCATATTACTCGCAAGTGATAGCCCAGGACAGCTGTTTCGGTCTTGTAGGCATAATCATTGCCTGAGCAATATAAAATGTTCGTATATTTCATATCAAAGCATAAAAGAGAGGAAAAATTGCTATAGAAGCATAATAAGAAAGAAAGTAGGAAATAGTCAGAAAAAAATATCGGAGAGTCAATCAAGAACAAAATTAAGTGACTTATCTATGTGATTGCTTTATTGTTGCTGGTTCAAGTAAAATCAACAAAATTTATTTTTAGGAAAACCCATTTACCCCGAAAGTAGTACTAATATCATCAACAGAAGGCAATACCGAATGTACATTGATTGACGCTTTTGAGGGCCCACTGTACTTAATTTTCAATAGCACTCATATTATGTATACCATAAGCCATTCAAACCGTCCCCTCTCGAAAGTTTGAATAAACCTTATCTGGTTCCTGGAAAAAAAAACAGTCAAACCGTTTGGAGCGCCAGACCTAACTGAGCTCCCGGTCTAATACCTTGCTACTTCCCATGGTTCAGAGAATTCCAAATCCCGACTTCAAATCAAACACGTAATTTTAACAAAAAGTAAAGCCAATTAAGTTAAGTAAATGGTTTATAAGAAGAGAATACAACTGAAAATGGAAAATGGCTGCACAGTAAACATAGCTACACACAAAGAATAAGTAGATGCACAAATAGAAGCAAAACAAGTTGATTATTAATCTGTCTTCTTAGTGGACAATAATTCATGTTACCATCGATTTTTTAAAAATTGTCCTTCAAAAGTCTGGCTCTCACGTCCAAAGCATGTGCTTCTTTAAATAATTGAGCTGAGTTCGTTGTATTGCTGCAAGTTTCTTCCGAGAGAGAAACTGCCCTTACTTTGTAATTAGTTGTCTTTTGAGCGACACATTTTGGTCGTTTTCGGAGTTGGTTTGTCTGTTTGTATGTCATCCGCTTGCCTGCATATTAGCGTTAGTCGTAGGGATCCGGCCGATCACCCTCAGATAATTCAGCAACTGGTTGGCGGTGATATTAGAGTGGGAGGGATTCGGAATGCCAAATGCTGCAGTCCTTTGAGTGATCCCTCTAGGACAGTCGCAGAGGTTGTGTTGGGGGGGGGGTCTCTTCTTCTTCTTGGCAGTCTGAGCACATGTCATCGCGTTGTCAAGCCCCACTCTCTTTCTGTAGCTTTTCAGAAGAGAGTGCCCAGTGCGATATCAGGAGAGTTCGAAGTTCTACCAACTCTTTCTCGTCGTTCTTTGCTTATCCACTTCCGCTGCTTCACGTTGCTTCGTCTCCAAAACATCTTTGTATGGGCGATTAGACGTGGACAGTTCCAACAGCAACAAGGTGTTCTTTGATTATTCCAAGTGCTATGAGAATATCTGGAAGCAGATTCTCAGTCGATGTCAGTTTGTTGATAGAGAAGCTATGCTCTACTGTGGCTTAATCTATGTATACAAAACAGAAGAGATGGCAAATTCCAAAATACGCAAACATAATATCGATTATCGAATTCTTGCTTTTGCACAGAAATCACCGAAAAGGCAAGTTTTGCTAAAACCAACGGATCTAACATGACTTTCCTCACAGCCGCAAAAGTGTGGTGTTTATTAGGATCCAGTTATGTAGTCTTCTTCCCAAGAGAACTTCGGTAACAAATATTATTAGAATAGAAATATTCATAGACAACTGTTTGTCGGAATCATAAAATCAATCTCCTTGTTCTTTGCACTCGTAGATTAATTTCATGATATAGACTCCTCAAAATAGTTTTCAATAGTGTACTTCAATTTCCAAGGTATGTTGAAATACTATTGATACTAAATTAAAACGCATACTATTTAACAATATAATTCACATTGGGGCCATCCATTGAAAGTTGTAGCCAATAAAGCGTTCAAGTAGCTTTTCGATTTCATTAGACATATTTATTATTGTTGTGCTAGGATCGATAAAAACACTTTTGTAGTGACGAGGGACAAATTTGTTGTCATCCCAAAAGCAGAGAAAAATGTAGCATTAAAAATAGATATTTGTTTACTGTAATAGAAGTAGTAGGTACACATGGTTTTCATTTTACTTTCCCCCAACAATGAAGTAAAATGTGTTGCTAAGCCAAAACTGAAAACATGTATACATTGTTTCCTTCCTGTTCATAGAAAACTGTTTAGCAATAGCAGAATCAGGAAACATGCATTGGAAAACTTCTTCTAAATCATCATTATGAGCAAAAGAAAGGCCTATTGTCTTCAATAGTTTCTCGCGACCCATAAAATTCCAGCTGGCATCACGTTTGATTTCGTGTAATAAGAGGGCGAAGCAGTAGTTGATTGGGCAGTTACCGACAGATCAGAATCAGCAGGTGATAGACAGCCGACGGTGGTTGTTCCCTCCCTTGAAGATTTTGCACCAGTCTCGACATTCCCTTCTGAGATGTCAGAGCTGATCGACCCATTTTGTTTTTATATTGATTGAGAGACAGCTGCGCACTTTGTGACAAAAGTGGCAACGTGAGTGCAGGATATTCCGATTTGTTATCTTTCAACAACCAGAGTTTCAGTAAGTAATTTTCTTGAAAGGTGGCATATTCAACCTGAAGTATCATGAATAAAATCAATTATTTTAGCATAGAATAACACAATTTAAAAGCTTACAATATGTACTGCATCAAACGTTTTAGCGATGAGACCAGAGATATTATATTTGATTATAATAGTACATAATATCCCATATAATGAAATATAGATTTACAAATTTGTCTCCATCATTTTCATATATTTAAAATTTTCTATATTTTTGCATACTTATTTCGAAAATTATGTAGATTAAATTTTTTTTAAGAAAGTAAGTGGTTTATATGAGAATGATTTTAACAGAAGTACGGCCAATAAAATCAGAGACGAAATAAATTTAATACAAAATGCTAGTAACAAGTTATCTAAACAAAATGCTTTTGCATATTTCAAACAAATAAAATATATTGAAGTAAGAACAGTATAAATAATGTACATCTACTTCGATATTATTAGATTAACAAAGCTAGCAATTAATACTTATACAGTCCATTTGAGAAATAAAGTAACAACGGACATTTTGCAAATATGCATAAACTCCAGGTTAGATTCAAGATTAAACGTAATGTCACTCTGAAAATGTAGCACATAGAACATCTCGCTCAGTGCGAAATGTTAAAAATGCAACCTTTTAAAAATGTATTTAGAGGGGTGGTGTTTAAAATCCCGAAATTATCCCGAAGATTGACGAGGGACTGTCAAATCGGGACTCGTGACAGCAGTTTTCCCAATCTCGACTATGTCCCGACTTGATGGCAACCATGCAAACCACTATTTTAGAATCAGTCCAGAAATTGGCCCAACAAGGGATCCCTCCTTCCCTCACCAGGCATTCAAACAATTGTTATTTGCTTACCGGGTGACCGTGAGCTCAACAAAGTACTTGACCTTTCCGGTTCGCTCGCACACAAAACAGGTACGCATTCAACTGCCGGTGCACGTCTGGCAACTACAAGGTAGAGCACATTATGTTCTAATCACAGAATAGTCATTTAAACAGAATGCCGACTCTCTCTCTCTCTCTCTCTGGATCTCTATCTTTTATATAGTAAATATGATCTGTCACAAAACCTGTCGCTCTACATTCCTATTTTTCAATTATACTTTATTTTCTTAATAGAATAACCATTAAAAGAATAGAATCTATATTCTTTGGAGCAAGAGGCGCAATTTAATGCCTGTAGATTTAGCCACAGAATAATCATTTATTTCTCTATGGTTTAGCCATAGAGTTGGATCTCTATCTTTTATATAGTAAATAAAATTCAACGATTTTTTTAATAATTTGCCAAATTGAGCCTCTTCAAAGTTGCATAAGTTTTACACAAATAAATTCATAGATTGTAAATTAACAGATAATTTTGTTTGAAATATTGACGAAACATGTCTTTATATCCAATGCACAGTTTGTATAACAAAATTGTTCAGTTTAGGTAATGGTATGATCATTGTGAATATTTTATATACCTATATTTACTTTTTCTATTGAGAATAATTCATAGAAGTATAAAACTCCAGCAAGAGTCGATACTCTGTATATTTATTACTCTAAGGATTTTCATGTACATGTATAGGTTAATAAGAAAACGTTGTCTTTCTAGCAACAGAATGCATAATATTCTAATATAATATGTAGAATAAAATCTTTACTGCAGCAAACATTCAAAATAAGAAATAAGAAATAATATCTGTCAAGCCTTCGACAGTACTAGCATCAAACTAATGAATGTAATCCAACCAAACGATGCGTAAAAATGTATACATGGATTCAACATAAAAGCAACAACATCCTTTCAAGATCAAATCAAAACAATGTAATCATGTGCATCTTGTTCTATACCCAAGCTGAAGCATGATAAGTTGGTCAGTTAAGCTTAGTGATTGAAAGTACCATCTAGTATATCCAAAAAATCCAAATCCATAAAACAATCCGGTCAGAAATGAAAAATGTAAAACAGTAAAAATACAAAACAATCATAATAAATATGGTGCGGGACTGAGGACCCTCAGCGGTGAGTTACAACCAGTTTTATGTGTACACAACCGTCACTCTTCCCATAATCTAGTTATTATT
>JAUYWI010117938.1:0-10502 GCA_034780595.1 Parotoplana pacifica
AGGATGGCAAGGGCTGCTTTCGGGTTCGAAGACAGACTAGAGAGAGGACTTGGGTGAGGAAGATGGAGATTGAATATTGCGCGGTCCTTCGATGGACAGTGATTCAGTAGGTGATTGAGGTCTCCCGTTGCCGCTGTGCAGTGGAGGCAAGTATTGCTGCCTTCACTACCAATACGATGTCGATAGGTGAAGAGGAGTGGTGACTGCTTCTCTGCGGTTAAGGTTCTTGTGGACATCGAGAGGGTTGTGATTCAAGACTGTCGTGGTAGTTGTGGCGGTTCATGTGGTTGTCTATGGTGTTAGGTTTGAAGTTGTTTTTGAAATCAGAATTGATGGCGACTTTGTAACTTTAAGGCTGATAGGAGTGTAAGTTTGGTTGGTGTTTCTGGCGTCGTTGGCTAGGGAGTCTGCTGTTTCATTGCTAGTAACATAATGACCAGGAAGCTACACGAGGTCGCAGTTTGGTAGTTGACTGAGGAGGATAAGAATATCTTGGATGATAGTGCTTGTGGTGGAAGCAGTTTGGAGTATGAAAAGGCTTCTTTGGAAGTCAGTGCAGAGCCTGATCTTCGAGAGGTTTGTAGTGGGGTTGATTCAGGGCCTGTTTTGATGGCGATGAGTTAGGCTTGGAAGCTGGAGGTAAGGGTTCCGGCTGTTGATATCTCTCTTGAGCAGATTCTTGAAATGACATCCAGATCCTCCGTTTTTGGTACCATTAAATGCAGAGCCATCTGTCTATATTGTGACGGTGGGAGTGGGGAGGGAGAAAGAGTGGAGAGGATTTCAACTTTCCTGTTGGAATTCATGATGTTGATGAAGGGGTATTTTGCTTTTGGAATGTGCTCACGAGGCATGTTGTTGATAGTTTTGATAACTGCATGGCGGAAGTAGGAGTTTCAGAGTTTGTGACAGTAGATGGTCAAGGTAGGATTGTCTGACAATTTTTTCATAGAGTTGTGCATCTTTGATGTTAGCTGTTGTTTGGATGGAGTCAATTTGGGATTCGTGATGAAGAATGTCAATTGGTATTCCATAGCAGCAACCTGTGATTATTCTAACACTTTGGTTGTTGCAGGTTTCAACACATTTGAGATGGGAGTTTTACTCTTCTAGCTTTCCTGTCTTGTGGAAATCTGGCACTCCATCTGGTGATATGGACAGGGGTGTTCCATTCACTGAGTTTTTTGATGGTGGTATCTTTTAAGGTAACGTCAAAAGCCTAGGAGAGGTCGATGAATCCAGCAACTTCTTTTTCAGTTTTCAAAGCCATCAAGGACTGATTGTGCAAATCAGGCTATATGGTCTTCGGTAGACCAGCTTGTTCAGGAACTAGGTTGCTTTCCGTGATAGATTTGAGGTGGCGAGGAATTGTTCTTTCAGCGTGTTTGGCAATATAAGAGGTGAGAGCAATTGGGCTTTAGCTGTTGGTGGAGTCTAGTTTTTTGCCAGCTTTTGGAGAGGAATGATCGTTGCTTTTTTCCAAGATTGAGGAATGGCACCAGTAGAGATTAACTAACTGGTTGATGAAGTGGGTGAGAAGAACAATGTGGTTGCCAGAATTGCAAGGAACTGATTCGGATGTGTGGCTACCATTGTTGAGGATGGTCATCATTGAGGTCAGGAGTTTTTGAAAGAATCAATGTTGATGCCACTGTTGTTGGTAATTCATTGGGAACAGGTGGTGTGGTGGGCATTGAAGTCTCCTAGAACAATACTGTTGGGTGCGTCAGGAAAGTTGCTAGGTTCTAGGGTGATGGTGCGTATTTCTCCATTGCCGTTTCTGTTGGGTGGAACGTAAACATTGGTGATGGAGAGATTCTTTCACATTGCAGTAAGACAATCTAGAACCTCTTTGTTATTTTGTGAATTTAACATCACTTCTAGAAAATGTAGTACCACTGAACAACCACTTTCTATCAAAATGAACACACTTATATTGTTTATCCCATTGATATAATAGTCTATGGATTTAAATTTAACTCATTTAATTAAATTATGACGTAGGCATTATTTTTATCATTGAGTAAATTCCCTATACTCTATTGATTTAATAAAGTTTTAAAGGTGTTTTATTTTGGGTGATGTCCTATAATTTAAATGATAAATGTATGTTTGATAATAGTTCATCAACTTAATGCCGCCGGTTTTTTAAAATTATGTACATAAATTAAGTTGAAAGAAAGGCTTTGGAGTGTTATTAATTAAATTATGAGTTCGAAGACTTAGTTTGTCATGAAGTTATGAGTAACATTCATTCTTCTTACTTTGAATATTTTATTTGCTACCTACAGATTAATGTACATACATCGACATTATTCTTATTTGGCTATATCTGCTATTATTTAACGTGCTTTATCTCTCTTAAAATTATCTACTACACTTATAAACTTAACCCCATATAATCATGGATACTACCCAACTTAACCCTTGAATGGTGCCATTGTTCCACCCCTAAAAAAACATATTCATCGGGCGTATATATGCTGTAAAAAAAAGTTGTCGATCGCGATGCTGAATTTAGCCTTCTCAGAATCGAGTCCTATTTCATAACCAAAAATTGACAAACAACGGGATAAGCTCATGTTGTTATTTATCTCAGGTAAAGAACAAGTTCACTTTCTTGGGCCGTCTGTTGGCTCGGTCTCTGCTGGATATGCGTCAACTGGACCTGCCTCTGAGCCCGGTGCTGTTTAAATGGTTGCTAGGACAACAGCACACCATCACCCGAGCAGATCTGGAGTTGGTGGACCCCAACCTAGCCCGGCATACGAGGGACCTATGTGTACTAGTCGAGCTCAAGAAGTCGATTGATCGGGACCCCAGTTTTGCTGGACGCACGGAGGAGAAGGGAGCGGCCATCCGTCAGCTGGGCGTTGAGGATCTCTACTTGGTTTTTGTACTCCCCGGCTATAAGGTAAAAGATGGCAAATAATTACAAATTCCTTATTTCTGCCAGTCTGAGTTTTAAGAGAGAGTTGTTCAATAGTTGATTAGCGAGTTACTTAAGTATTTTATTATACCTGCTTTGACAGCGTGAGTGCCTTTTAATAAAAAAACAGGCTTCCAATACTTTTTTTCTGAAAATCGTCTACTTTTTCTCTTTTTATGCAAAATTAGCAAATTTATTTACTTTTATGCTTTGATATGAAATATACGAACATTTTATATTGCTCAGGCAATGATTATGCCTAGCTGATGAGGCCCAACAAGGCTATCAATTGCGAGAAATATAGATAAGTAGTATATTTTTATCGAAGTATACCTGTTTTTTATTATTCTCTTAAGCTCAAAATATGAGATTTTGTTTAAAAATTCAGTTTGATTTGCTAAAGTGTTTGACTTTCACGTGTCAGGTTGAATTGATGAAGAACGGGATGGACATTCCAGTGACTGCTGATAACCTGGAGACCTATCTTCGCCTACTCTCTCACTGGGTGCTTGTGGAAGGCGTTCATCGCCAAATGAGTGCCCTAGTCGATGGCTTTGAAAGTGTCCTGCCCCGAACCCAACTATCGGCTCTGTTTGCTCCCGAGGAGTTGGAGTGGTTGTTCTGTGGACGTTGTGGCGGTCGTGGTGGGTCGTATTCCAATGCCGCTTGGGAAGTGAAAGCATTAATGGAGGCTTGTTGCTGTGATCATGGCTATACCATCAATTCACGATCGATTGGGCATTTATTTGAAATCATGTCCGAGTTTACTGACCAGGAGAGGCGTTTGTTCCTTCAGTTCGTCACTGGATCTCCACGTTTACCTGTGGGAGGTAGGATGTTTTCTTAGAATATTGAAAAACGACTTGTTAAATACATATTATTGTTTCCCAGATTTATATATTTAAATTTATATACTACTTTGTAGTAATATAATACTTTTGATATTATTATAATTTTAACACTTTTATTTTCCTATAGGATTTCGAGCTTTGAAACCGCCGCTGAAGATCGTTTTAAAGCGTGAGAATTGTGACAACCCTGATCACCACCTTCCCTCAGTGATGACGTGTCAGAACTATCTTAAACTGCCTGACTACTCCACCAAAGAGCTGATGAGATCTAAACTGCTACTGGCTATCCGTGAGGGACAATTGGCCTTTCACCTTTCCTAGTCTTGTCTGCCTCTCCATTCTGGCTCCACCAATGCTTGTCTGTGCTGGCCGGTCTTCCGATATGTCTCTATCCAGATAATCGATGTATTGTGTCATGAGGTGATTTTATGTGTTGATCGTGTATTCTTCTAGAGATTAACTAAGCAAACCTTGTGTAAACTGGATGAATCCTTCTGGTTTGATTGTGTTATTCCTGACCCTAATCAATTGTCTCTCCAGATGCTTTCTGACCGCATACCTAGCTTTATTTAGTGTTGCAAGTGGCTTATTATACGCCCGTGAGCATTGGCCAAGCAAGCGATGGATAACAGCCAGTTACTCCATGGTGCCATTTAATCCCAACTAAATTAGTAGAAACGATGAGGAATTCTTGGACAAAATGACATCAGATTGCTTTGTATAAAATTTGTCATTGGGTTGTAGTTACATTAATCTGTTGAGATTTGAATCGCGAAGAGTTACCTGGCTGTTAGCATTGTGGTTGGTATGTTGTTCTTTATTGTGTAGTCCACCAAATGTGTTTAATAAAGACTAATGCAACATTTCTTAGTATTATAAATCGACTCCATGCGACGACGATGGACCCATTTGTACAGAACCTCTTTTGTAATTCAATTGAATAACACTGCTGGAAGTGGGGATCTGTGGCGTTACCGAAAGACTTGTATGACGTCACAGAGAGGGCAGTTGTATCTGCAATTAGAGGACGGTCAAACATAAATGCCTTTCATTTTTGTCTTCTATGTTTACCTACAAGACTGTACCTAAGTGTATGGATATGCTGTATTTATCATAATGGTAGTGCACCTTAGGTATTTGAGGACATTATGTGGCTTCATTGGCACTTGGATGCGCGATTAGTGGTCAATGTTTAGAATTGACAAGTAAAATTGAATATTATTGAATCCTCATTGGTTAATTATAAATTGATGTAATGAAGTGAACTATCATTGGTTAATTTAAGATATATATCCATTGGCTTAATTGTTATCATAATTTATCAAAATGAATGCTTGGAGTGAGCAATGCAAGCGTCTGATAAAATTGGCCAACATGACTTTCACAAGTTCATCAGTGATTGGTCTATAAATACTTGACCTAAAATTGTGTCAGTTTGTGTCAAGTGGCCACATTATATGCCCTTTATGTTTGTATAATAATAATATGTATTCAACATTGTGTCTATGTGATAGAGATCGATCGAATCGCGAACGTACAGAGCAGATATTCATTTGGAAGATTTCTTTCTCACTGCCGACCTCTTTGCTGATTTTTACATCTCCAAAACGAGACCTAGTCGTTGTAATTGGTTCTTGTTCCCTGTTCACTTACTGCACTCTCTCATTCTCACTGACTGTGTAATTGGTTTTTCTCTCTTTAAATAAGCTGCCGTTAAGTAACCCGGTTAGTGAGTGGCTGTATAATATGCATGGGAATTCCTTCCGTTTATTTGATTGACGTCTGATTGATTGAACATGAAGACCGACCTATGCAACTGTTTATGGATCTTGGTAGTGTGTGTTCCCATGCGTGTTGTATGTAGCCGTAATAGGATAATGTTATGGGGGATTACAGTTCACTTAGGTAATAGACTAATATAAAAGAAGAAGACTGCTTTTATCCATAATAGAAACGAATAAACGAAGCGTTGATTTTACTTCCAAATCAAAATAGCTTTATAAAGGTTTAAATAAGTTTTATTTTTCTTAAATAAGGCATATTTTGTCTTCAACACAGGACCTAATAAGTATCTACAGAAATTATTCTCCGTGCAGTATATTTTCTTTTATATTGTTAAACTTAGAATAAGTAATAACGGCAGATAGGGGGCGAAAAGTTGTCAATAATGTGCTATTGTCTGTCTGTTTTCTAAATATTTTAGGTATTTATCATTGTCTAATTTCTTGTGTATAGTGCGATTTTGTTTTTTTCTTCTGGAGAACTAATGTTGTGGAAAGGGTACCATGCGTAGTCTTTTCACAGTTAGTTTAGAGAACCTATTCGAAATGATTTTTCTGATTTGTTGGATGCTAATTCTACTTTGTTCTCTGAATTAGATATTTGTTTGTTTGTTTGTTTGTTTGTTTGTTTGTTTGTTTGTTTGTTTGTTTTTGCTTTTTGAACTTACTATTTATATTTTGCATCAATGTGATTGTCATTTGGCGTGCTGTGGTTGAACGTCGTGGTTCTACAGGTTCTACAGAATCGTGTTTTTGGTTGATTGATTGGATTCTGGTCAGATTGATAGAAATTGCTATTTTGTTCATTGTGGCAAGCCGAGCGGGTGAGTTTAGAAAGGGGTCAAAACATCGTTAAATTTTCAATCAGCATTTTAAAAAGGATTCCAAAACTAGTCCGCTTATGTTTGGATTTGAATAGGCCTTTCAAAAACTAAATTATAAACAAATATGTTCTTAGTTTCTAAAACTTAATATGTTCATGAACAAGATTTTAAAACCAATCATAAATCTATTGTATTACCTAACAATTGACCAATCGGCAGCGATGTAGTTAAAAGAACGATTTTTATGGGCACAATAATGAAATTGACGGTTTCATAGCACATAATATGAGTTTTATGGAAAGCAGACATTTTATTAAAAATATAATTAACCATCGAAATAGATGATTTAATATATTTTGCATTGATTTCTGTCTCCGTCTACCCTTTGATTGGAAGCGAGTAGTCTAGTCACTGTCCAATTTTAAATCAGATTTACTTAAAATTTACAGCAATGTGGAAGAAAGATACACTTTTTCTGTTTGGTTGCTAATTCTCCAATACAATTTCTATGATTTTGATCAGACTAAGACCAGAGTGATATCTATAGCCTAGTAGTTTTGATTTGTTCAACTGTACGCTTGATTAATTTTCTATTTTCTTTTTTTGTTTAATTGCTTCTGTTGTTAGTAGTAGAGGATTTATCTCCTACTGAAATAATTTTGAGAGTTATTTATTGTTACTATTATAATTTGTCAAGAATTCTGGTTAGTTTTTGATTACTTATTTTATTTAATTATTTTTTATTACTCTATAAAATTGTTAATTTATATTAGCATCAGACAGACAGACAATATACCAACTTGGTTCGAAATAAATAACTTATCTTTGTTAAAGTGTTTGATCGTATGTAGAATAGCAAATGGATTATATTTGGTCAGTTTTTTTAACAAAAAGAGCTCTGTCTTTCGTGTGATTTTGATATATGTATCAATTTTCATAAGAAGTGATTGGAATATAACCAGTCATACGTCATTAACCAGTTTTGTTTAATTGTATGAAATTATAAACTTTAGGCCAAACGGTACTTTATTTAAATGAAATGGTATTCCCACAACTACTGGTGAAAAACTTATTTGGAGAGGTTAAGGTAGGATAGGCATTAGATTTAATTTTGCTTTAACAAATCATGTCCCTAAATTTGATATTATATTGGCTGTAGTGTTTTTTTAATAGATAATAGTTTTACACCCAAACAGATACACCGTTTCTGGTGTTTCTTTATCAAAGTCACCTAAACACCATTTTTGGTCATTTATACTTCAATCAACAGTTCTTTCATTAAAATTTTGTTACTCTTTTAATCAAAGTACTTTGTTTGTTGTTTAATTATAAAAATGGCATTTCTTGAGTATTTGGCAGGAAATGTCATTTGTATTCGCTTTACTAACTGAACATGCCACGAGGTAGCCATCTATCTACGAGTGTATTCATTTGAAAGTATAACTTTGCACAATACAGGGCTTTTATTGTTTAGTCTACGGAGAGCAGTATTGTCGTACATTTAGCTTGATTAATAGAAATAATCTACCCGAGCATCTTTATAGCAATTTGTGAAAACGAACATTTTATAGCGCTGTCTAGTGTATCATTTAAGTAGCTGTTGGCCACTGCTTAATTTTATTTCGTTAAGGTGAATGCCTATACTAATAAGATAGAACGGACCTAGCAAGTACATCATTTTAGCTAGAGAGGTTTTGTGAAATTAAATAGTTCAAGGGTACTTGTATACATACTTCATTTGTGAGAAGTAATTTTATTCAAAAGATCAACGTTTCTGGATCTCGATCTAGCAATGAGCTCTAGTCATGATGTTAATGTTATGCGAAACCAGTTATTCATAATGTATTAGACCCTGACTAGTGTAGATATCAGTGTTAGTGATAGACTAGTCTGAATGAAATGAATATCACACAAATTGTATGTGTATTCCTTAGAGGACTAATATTTAGAGGATATCAAGTTGTTTATGGGTACATTAGAAAGTTCTTTTAAATTAACTTTTAAAAGTGCATGCTTGTTATGATATATTGGCTCAAAGTATCACGGCTATTTCCGCGCTTTAAAAGCATAAACGGATTTTTTGTATGTTTTACGAAACAATGATTCAGGTCATGTATAGGGGTACCCAAAAAATCGCCGTTTTATGACTATATTTCTTTGGACAAAACGGCGATTTTTTTTGGGTACCCCTATATAAAACTGTGTGTCTGTAGAACAATAACAGTCTATTTCATATATCACCACCTATTCAATGATCGCTCGAGAATGGATTAACAATTTGTCCCATTGTTTGTTCATCCTCTCCGTGGTCCGTTTTCTTATTGCAATTGTTAATTTGATTGTCTCCATCTTCAAACTAGGTAGCTCACATCGTTCCATTTTGAGTTTTGGAAAAAGGAAGTTGTCTAATAAGTGCTTGAGTTTTTCAAGGCCAAAAAGTAAGTTCGTGCTGTAACACAATTTTGTCATAAGATCGCTTTGTGACCCTGTCGTAATTCATAAGTTGAGAAGGTATTAAATGCTTCACCCAGAAAAGATTTGTATGTCTCTGAATAAACTGTGTCACCATTTTCTAAAATCTTGTAGAAGCTTAGACCATCGAAATTCAAATCTACCATAACCATGAACTTTTTATCCATAACTCTTTTCGCCGTTGTGGGTACATCGCCGCCTGCAGTAGCTCAAGATGTGTCTCAAAGGACAGCCGATCGGTCTAGAAGAAACCCATTTTTTATCGGTATGTACCATACGCTGTTTGATATTCCGTAAATGAAAGCTAGAATAGATTACCTGGCATAGTATACTCTGATCTTTGTTTTCTTGGCATAATTCGATCTTTTACAGACTCGTAACAAGTCTTCAGTGAGTATTTTAAAATTTATTTGGTGGCTGACTTCTGCAGCTAAGATGTGAATCATTTTTTACTTCTTCCGCAATGATAATAAGATTTAGTCGTAGGATTTTGTTTTTGTCAAAGGTTATTTGTGCTCCATCACCGAACTCCTTGTGAAGTTCACGGACTCTTCTAAGAGATAAGGCGTCTCCTTACGCTGTAAAAAATAAAATCATGTTGTTCTTTCTACAACTTTCTTTCAAAACGTAAATATCCCTTTTAGTAAGATTCAATTTCCAACTAAAATGCTTAAAACTGACATAGCCATTGATTTATAATTGATGTAAGGACATAAAATATTACTAAAAATTCTATGACTATATACTCTATACGTGTATGTCCATGATTATTCTGATATAAATATTGATTTTTAAAAATTCAATAAATAGGTATATCTTATTTACAAATGCGTAAATAACCGTGACACTATATTAAGAACTACTAATTTATCTAGATTGATAGCATGTAAAGATTTTGATATGATATTAATTTGAATCTTTGGTACCATGTTAATTATTATTGGGATTATATTTTCTGACTACTGGCTAAAACTAATTTCATGAAATCACTCTGATTGGATGCTTAGTTCGCAATACCTTTTTATAAAAAACATCCCATTTGAAAGATTGTCAAACTATAAAGATCTTTTTCTTCTTTAGTTTATAATAATAAGAATTGAATTGAATTATTTCAAATGTAGGCGGTAGGTATCTAGGTAGTTTGATTCATCCAGAAGCTTTCTAATTATTACGTAACCTGTTCATTTTACAATCGTTTTTTGTCTTCATCAATGAACTTATTGATTTTTTGTACATAATTTGAAGTCTGTTCATTCTATGATTAAAGCTTTTATAGGTATATATCTCTATGTATCTGATACAAATTCTTCAACAGTGAATTGCACTTTATTATAATAAACAGTTTTGGTTAAAATTTATATTGTTTTTTTAATTGTTTGTGCCTAGTAGGAAATTTATAACAGTGCTATATATATGTTACCGTCAATACCCGAAATCAGACAGAACGCGTAGTGACTAGTCAGTACCCGTTCTGACAAAGTAATCAGTCTTTACGCGGTAATGACTGACCACCTTGACAGAAAGCGTATTGACTGTTTTTTCGGTTCAGTCATTACGCGTTTTGTTTTAAAAAAGTTTAACCCAGTTATAATAAGTAAATAAAATAAAATGTTATGTCACATCCAAATTATAGTGCGGTCCCAGT
>JAUYWI010117949.1:0-10501 GCA_034780595.1 Parotoplana pacifica
CAATAATATATTTAGAAATAAGATTTTTATGTGTATAACAAAACACACTTAATTTTCTTAAAAGAAGTTTAGTGTTATAACCTCTGGTGCTTAATTTATTGTAAAGTAATAATAAGGAAAAAGATTAAATCATTAATAAAAAATCAGTATATTATTTTACACAATTTGATAAAATACTTATTGTAACATTGTCATTATTCTGAAAATATTGAGAATAAAGTTTAAATACAAAATTTAATCAAAAATACAAAGAACTATGTAAAAGTTAGTCAACTAACATAATACCTGCACTGACACTGATTTTTGTAATTGCTACCAGATCCATGATAACATTATCTCTATTCTAAGAATTTCTCGAAAACAACAAAACCGATGGAGTTCAAATTTGGCATCAGTGTACCCAATTTCGATAGAGTCAGACCTCAAAAACCTCGTAGGGTTTCCGATGTTAATAAAGCTGAACGAAGTTGCTTGATGTTGATATTCCTTATACGTGACCTTACTAGGTCAGCCACCAAAATAGTTTTCTAAATAGATTATACTAACGCCAAAAAATGTCATACAAATCGGTTAGAGCAAATAATAATCTAATGCATTTTGGGCTAACCCCAGATATAAAAAAAGAAATTCATGCAACACACAATATATGTCTAGATACAAAGCTTGAAATAAATTTCCATAAAAACACTCATGATGTAACGATTAAATCTATCGGCAATTTATGCAAAAAATAAAAAAAGAATTTAAAAAAACTAACACAGACACTGACTAAACTATTTACCTAGGCAACCATACAAACAAATCATTTGCCGTTATATATACAAATTTAGCTACATATTTACATCTTCATCCCTTGGGTAAGTAAGTACAGGACAATTTATAGTAAAACAACAAACTATTTCTATCCAAAATATGCATTCAGAAGTCAATTTAGAATTGCATTGAAATTAGTTATCAGTTATCAATAAATCTTCAGAAAGAAAATTTTATAAAACACTTCTGCAGGATGTCAGAATCAAAATGAAAGATATGTAAGCATCACAATGAGTTATTTTTTTAAAATATCTCATTTAATGGTAATTATTATAAAATAAAAACAGAGATCGAATACACAATTTAGATAGTAGTTTCTTTTTTTACTAAATATTCTATGTCCTAGAAACTACAAACACTGATCAAAATTTTCCTTTAAGATTAGCAATTTTATTTACACAAGGGATCATGTGTTGCACGGTTATGGTGGTTTGTTAAATACAAACACACTAGAAATATAAAAAGTTGTAGAATTATCCACAAATTTCGCATTTTGGATTAATTAGTTTACATTTTACAATTCTTAATAATATTACTTAAGTAGTAGTTAAGTATGTAGTTAAAATAAATTTCATAGAAAGGAGCTAAACTTAAAATAGAAGTAAAAATGAACACTGAAAATTTTATGTATCTAGCTATAAAATATTAGGACAAATATTTATTGCGAATCTTCATGAGCATGCATGTAATAGTAGAAACAAGGACGGCACGGGAGACATACAGAATTGTGTAGTAAAAATATCTAACAACAGAAAAGAAAGACCAAACTTTAAGGCACACACTTGGGATATAAGCAGAATACTAAGTACTTACTTAAGCATTAACGTAAAAACTTATTAAGACTGCATTTTTATCAACAAAACTTTTTCATAACTCGAATGCCATAGTTATGTATGTAATTAAAAAATATGTATAAAATTTTTTTTACAAGAATATAATTTCATCACTAAAAGAAGCAATATGAGTAAATTAGTATTTTGTTTCCAACTATTAACTGATAATACGGAAAAAGTATTTGATCTTGATTACAGTCAAATCTTTGTATAAATAGTAGCTCAATGTTATAGACCTAGAAAAATTATGTTGTAATTCTGATAAGATAATCTTCAACATATTTAGAGATATGAGTCATGTCTGAACAAACCTATCTACTTTGGATAGCTGTTCAATACATACAATAACACAGAGATTATCTTTTCACTACATTTATTTGAAGTAGATAAATCATAATCACTTTGAATACGCAATAAATAATTTAAAAACAATAAGTAATATTAGTAATTACAGACGGTTCGATCGTGAGCTAAGAAACAATAAACTTCATTACAAACGATAAAGAAACATGTAGGTATAAAATAAGTTTCTTAACTGATATGTTACAAAATTATTGCAAGTTATACTGCTACACATAGGTGTTGTAATAAGGAAGAACAATGAAATAAGAACAAAAAATCAATGTTAAATACTCTGTGTCATAAATAGTTGATTAGTAAAATGCAAACAAATGCACAATATAACGGAAATAATAACCGATGTTAAAAATATAAAACCGATTTTACTGAGATGGATACGTGAAAATTAATGTTGAAGCACAACTTCAGTGTATCTTTTTTAATAGAGAACATACACGTACGTATAAATAGAAAACTATGTATACTGAAGGCAGAATGCTGAATCACCGACCAACAGCCAGGTCCGGTCACTGTTTAGCCGACTGGTTATCAACAGCACCACTCAGTGTGCTGGTAGAGGAATTAGAGGCCGAGGTCTGATTATGTGGATTGGGCTGAGCTAGGTGATCGATTAATTCTTGGAGGGGCGCAAGTTCACGTTTATCTACTAGATCAAATTCCTGAGAAATAGATAGGACATTAATAATATTTTGTAAGATTAATAATAAACTTGCAATCACGTAAAATGGCATAAAAAATTCTCAATTAATAAAATTCAAATCGTTCTAATTGGTTGATACGTAAAAAGTCAAATTTGCTGACATTCATTTACAATGATTGAATTGATTCCAAATGCACTAAAATGATTTAGATGGCGACAATTAAAAGTGGTGGTCACATAGATACTAGAGCGGGTCCGCTTAATAAATTGCTTTTAAGAATTATACTTCCCTTGCACTGACTTTGTTGAAATTTTGTACACAGGTACACTGTAAAGTTTTTTTTTCGAAAAAAAAACATTGATAAAGTGGCCGAGCTAAGTGAGGAAGATGATCCCCTAGGAGTAGTGGCGAAGAACAAAATGTAAACAAGACACAATACGATGAACGGCTGGAGGAAGATCGGGAAATGGAGAGAGAGGGTTAAAATGAGGTGGGGAGAGAGAGAGAGAGAGAGAGTAGAACGGCAAGAAATGGGTGAGAGTATTGACAGACAGCCAGTCCTGAATAATGACATATTTGAATTATATATAGCAAATTTTATCCATAATTAATTTTTATGTAAAAAGTACATTTTGCTCAGGGGGGTTCACATTCATAACATTGGGAGGTCGGACCCTAAAAATTATTATACCAAAAGTTGCAGATTCTCATCTTCTATGTCGGTTGATGCGTTCTGAGACAAAGTTGCTATATTGGCTAGGGGGTTAGTACAACCCGCCATTACCGACTGGGGGGGAGTTAATGGTTTTGAAGTTCAACAGAAGCATCCGCTCAAATTTTAAATATCTTCATGGACCCATTATACGGAACATATCAAGCAACTGGTTGTCTGACACCTTTAACACATAATTAGGAGCCGTAGGCAAAAATTGATCATTGACAACCTCGGTTTTTGGACAATATAATAACTTTAAATACAATGCATTATTAACATGATGCAAGCCAATTTGAAACATTTTAAATAGTTTTAGTTGGCTCTAAATGACGTCATCTGCACATGGTATATCCACAATATGCAATCCTAATATTTTGATAAGAAATATTTTGAATTAATTTTAGATCGTCGATCTCCCATCTATGTGTATTTTGTTTTATTATAGTTTATATATATACATTGTGCATTATGGTTTACATCTAGGGTTACATCTATGTTTGCATTTAGAGTTACATCTCTGTTTACATCTAGGGTTTTAAGTGTATATTCTGGTGGTCAAATCAAATATGAAGTTTATCTACATGGTGTTTATCTACGTTGTTTACATTCAGATTTATTTTTTCTCCACGTAATTTTCTGTATTTCAATTTTTGTGGTGATATTGTTCGAGCATTACTGTTATGTAAAAAATGTCCAAGTCAAATGGGTCGTCAGTACAAAGGATAATAGTCCATTCCATTTTTGTGACCCATTAAAATACAAAATGACGTCAGACGGTAGCACGTTATTTGTTAGACAAATGATTTCGGTCTTTTGTTAGACGGATATTTGTTAGAAAATATGTATTGATCATCTGTTACATAATTGTAATTCGGTCATCTATTAGACCGGTCATTTGTTAAAAAATCGTTAACAAATGCCTAGATTATGATATTTGACAGATGAATGATGTTGTATTTTCTAACGCCACAAATGACCGGTCTAATAAATGAATGGTCTAACAACAAATGACGGGTCTAATAAATGTATACGTATCATGCAGACACCTAAACTGTAGATACAAACCTGTACAAAAAATATAAAATGCTTAAAACTTGTGTTGAGATGAGCTTCTTCTTGTAGATTGCAGACTTCATTAAAATGTTCATGATAAATATGAGCATATACTCGGAACAGACGTTTAAGAATGGTCTTTGCACGACTGAGAAAATCTTTGGGAAATGGAACACCTAAAAAGAAATAAAAGAGGTGAAAAAGGAATAGAAAAACACAGTAGTAAATAAAAAATACCAATTTCTATCCTGATCAGCCAAAAATATCATACATTCCACTAACTTCTTTACAAGTTATTTAAATGCATTTGATTAGATAGGGTTTTCATTGGGACAACCTTGGTCGAATAAATTGTTAGTATAACTATACAATCTAAACATTCTTAGCATAAAAAAATCATATATGAAACCACTCAATTTTAGTTGTAAGGAAGTAAACCAAAGCCTAACGTTCTTTATGTGAATAATCGTGGAAAACGTTGTAATCCTTTCTCGTTAAAAAGTCAAATGGATTCATGATTTGAAATTTATAACATTTGCCTAAACTATCACGATTATTAAGGGTACAAAGTTTTAGAAAAATCGATCAAACTGGTTAGAATTCTACTAATCTGGCTTTTCTAATTTTGTTAGTTCTGCTTGAACATTATCGTCATACTATCGTGGCCTTTTGATGTAATTTGGTACATAGACAAATTTTCAGGTATAGAGTAGAAATCTATTGTGCATAGCAACAACAAATTTTCATAAATTTATTCCACATAGATTAATGTGTACGGGCTATACAAATAACAATAACTATCAATTTCATTGACAATTTACACATCGCTCAATAAAATGTACAAAATTAATTCTACATAATAGTTGCTTCATCTCTGCAATACCCCAATAATGTTTCATTTAAATAATTTTCCAATATTTTGCTTGTGACCTCAGTTTGTATAATGACAAGACATTTTTAATTTAATCTATTAGTGTATAACAAGATATTTTTACAGATTTTCTCACCAGATGAAAATAGATGAAAATAGTTGTCAAATATCATTTATCCAAAAAATACAACAGCATTTATCAAGTGAGGGCTAACAACCAAAATTTACTTATTTTAAGGCTTAAGAGAATGTTCAAATAATGAATTATGGATGTGATAAACAGAAAATTTTTGTAAGAAAAACAGTGTCTTAAAGAATAGTTATTTTTTAGAATGTATCTCAATACAAATAAATAGTTTACATTATGTATTAAACGTGGTTTTAAATAGGTTACTTTTCATGGGGTATGTGTATAAACTGAATTATTGTATACATTTTCAATCTTTATTTTCTTGTTTGGATTGAAATAGTTTTTCTCATGCAAAAATTCTTTTTTTTCTATAATGGCTTGAAGAAATTATTCACATAAATATATCTACTAACCATGGCTAGAATTAATCACTAAAAATAACAATACGCACCAATTTTTGATGGGAAAACAGCTTCATTATCTAGTTGATCTTGCACCCAGGTCATTAGATAATCAATATAGCGAGGTGCTGAACATTTGATTGGACGTTTGACACTTTGGCCATCTGCCCAGTGATACTGATATTTTGGGCCTGCTGACATAATAGAGCATCGATCTTCAGAACAGTACTCTGTCAATGTTCCATAAAGCATGTTGATCTGATTGAAGAAATCTACTGCTGCAATTTAGAAAAGAGAGCAACTTTTATTCATCAAATTTCATAAAGACAAATAAGTTTAGCCAACAAAGGTCCAAACAGATGGTTAGATCTCCTAAAACAAATCCCTCAAAAGATTAAAATTAATTAAATACTTTTAAAATAGGGTGAGTTATTGTTTTAGGTTGAAATGACTCTCTTACTAGATTTTACGAAGGAGTACAAAATAAATATTTTAAAAGTCAACAATGCAACAATACTTAATACCTGACATAATTTAAACAAAGCAGGATCATTAAGATTATTGTTTAGTAGCTCTAAATTGGACCCAAATATTGAAGTACCTTTATATTTCTTGCCTTTGTAGTATTAATAAAACATTCATAAACAGATGAATGTTGAGTAAAATAGTTAATCAGACAAATGCAAAACTATATATACTCGGATAAGAAAAGAAAATATAATGATGCATACTATTAACGGCAATCCATTCATTGAGATCTTCACCTTCAGGCAATCGTACTGCTAACCGTAGATCACCACTACCAAGAGTGGCAGCTGCTTTCTGCAACAAATCATACTGATGAGTACCCTCTGGAATGTTCTTTTTTGGTTTGAAGGTTTTGTTGCTCTTGCTAACAAAACAAAGAAAATAGACAAATTAAATTTACATAATTAAATTAACTAAATAAATTTAATATAATGTAAAACATTCTATGTACTAAATAGTAATATCATAACCACCAAACAATTAACAAGGATCATATAAATTTATCAAAAGCAAATAGCTAAGAAATTAAATATATTTATTTAGGAAATAAGCTATTGTTTTAGATAATCTGTTCTGTCTATGCCATGTTTATTAAATATTTCTTATAGATGGTATTCAGCTGTATAAAATAATATAAAGTATAAAAGAAAAACACAAAATATTGTGATCAGCTTTGAATTTGTTAAAAAAAATCTTTATCAAGAAACAAGTGAATTATAGAACTTAAGAATAATTTGAATGACAATAAAAACAATATAATTAGACCTAAATTGCTAAATATGATATAGTGCTAATCTAAAGATAACTCTGGGGTTTATGCTTAGATTAGGTTATACCATATTCTAAAAAGTAATATAGCTTAATATGTCTGTAATCAATCCTGAAAGATTTAATATAAAATATGTCTAAATCAGAATAGTTTACATATGCTTCATATGGAAACTTGGCTATTAGATGTTAAAATATATTCATAGAAATAATATAACAGATATCAAAATCAAATTATAAAACAGTTAATAAAATTCAAATCAGAGGATAACTATTAAAATAGAGATCGAAAAAATTTGGTAATATAACATATAAGAATCAGATGTTTTGATTGGAATAAATGGATCAATTATCACACTGTCATCATTATACGATATTGCTGCAAACACTATTGAATACCTGTTGTATAATGCCATGGTGGAAATGGCACTATTGAGGTTGTAAGTGGAATGATCAATATTTATGCAACTTTTGTAATTGTAAAAAGGTGGATGATCTAAAGAATGGTCAATGGATTTTTTTTCAAGACCAACCTTCAATTTACTTAGATATTAAAAAAATTATTTATACAATCTGGGATACTATGCCATGTTACATTCAAAAAGTGTATATGTCAATAATGGTATTTCTATGGTCACCAAATTTTACAATGGGTGATTTCAAAGTTGGTCTTAAGACTAAAGCTCTGTTGGTTTTAAGGTGGCATTTAATTTCAAAACCAACCTTAAATATAATTATACTCTTACTTTATCATAAATTTAATGTAATAATTAATGTGATTGTACCACAAATCCTGATCTTAGAGATTATATTTGATAGTGCTCATAATCATGTAATGACAGGAATAATTCCAGTCACATTGATGATACATTTCTTAATGTTGATGTTGAAGTTATTAATAATCAATTTCACACTAAAATGAACCATGAAGTAGAGGATTTTTCTTATTAAGTTATAAACATTCTATTATTTGATAGTAATATTCATTCATATAATTGCTTATACAGACAATTTATTAGATATGCCAATATTTGTGTCTCCCATGAAGATTTTGTTTTTTGTTTTAAGTTACTTTATAATAAATTAAGCACTAGAAGTTATAATACTAAACTTATCTTAAGAAAATTAAGTATGTTTTGTGATCTACATAAAGATTTTATTTCCAAATATATTATTAATAATTCTAATTTATATGAATTTAGTGTAAATTTTAATTTGGTTAATTACACATCAAAACCCACCCCTAATTGTATTCCTAATCTATTAGATTGGGTGTTAAGTCTGAATCTAATATATCCATTCATAATGCTATACCTAATAATCCTAATTCTAAGATAGTTATTCTGAATTTATCAAATCTTTTCATTATTCTATTTCTCATAATTCTGATATATGAAAATTCAGTTACTGCTGTTAATTCTGACTATTAACAATTCCTTTTATCATAATCCTCCAAAAGATTTTCCTAATTTAGATAATAGTTGTTATTTAAACTGAAATCCAACAATGAATTTATTTCTCTTCTTACCAATATTAATAGTAGTTCAGATAGTTCTATCAGGTTCAGTTTTATCAAGGATGTTATTAGTTTATTAAAATCTTTGATATTTACAGATCAACAAGATATTCTTGAACCTTAGCTTAAAATCATTTGTTAATATTAATTTTAATGTTTTTTCTGAAACTACATACCTTATTTTTTAGCTAGTGATGAACACTTTAATTACATTATCAAACAGGTTCATGATATTGGCTTTAATCCATTTTATCACCAAACGAATAATGATGGATTTTGTAATAATTGTCAAATTGTTACACCACATTCTATCACTTATACTACTACCAACTTTCCAAAACAATTAATTATTTTAATCAATAGATTTAGTAATACTAGTTCTGATAGACTTTCAAAAACTGCAGTAATGTAGTTGTACCTAATAATATTCATTATGATAACCACAATTATGTTGTTATTTGTCATATTGGTTCTTCAATAAACAGTGGCCATTACATTCTTATATAAGGAATATATTTTATTTTTATTTATTTATTTATTTGTAATAAAATACAAAAGGGTTAATGCAGGTACGTGTCATACACTTATGCATAACTGAATGAAAATACATAACATGAAATTGTACATATTCAGAAGTGTCAGATTCTTCTTAAGTGTAGTGATTAGTACCTAAAAATACTAGATTAAATCAATAAATAGATACTAATGTTGCTATGTAACAAGCGACAAATATAGTTGTGTGTAGTAGATATATAAATAATATCAATATTGTTGTGTATGTTAGGGTACATACATGTTATTAAATAAATCAAAATGTTTACAGAAAGGTCCTAAATTAACTCTGTTAAAATGTTTTTTAAAACTACTAAGTGATGTAGCCTCTACAACATCACAAGGTAGCTGGTTCCAGAATAAAAGTTGAGTTTACAGTTGTATCTGGCAATATGATGTACAAAAAGTTTGAAGTTGTGGCCACGAAGGTTATGTGAGTGACCCTCTGTGCTAAAGAAATTATTAATTGGTATGTCTATTAGGTTATGTACTATTTTATAGCATAATGTGAGGTCATAGAAAATATGTCTGTACTCAAGAGAATGAAGATTAAGATGATTTAGAAGAGATTTATAATTGTCATAAGATATTTTGGCCCTGTTATAAACAGCTAAATAGTAAAGTACCTTTCTACTCTTTCAACCATAAAAAATGTCTTTTTTGAGATGAGGAGACCATACAGATTCTAGAACTTGTCTAACATAAGTAATATAAGCATGAATAAGTATAGAAATATCATTTGTAGAAAAGATTTTAAAATTAGCCAGGCTCTAGTGGTAGGCACTGGATGAAACATAAGTACAATGCTGAGAGAATTTATGGTTAGAGCTAATTATAATACAGAGATCTTTTGTGTGTGTTACAGTTGGGAGATTTGTGTTACATAAAGTGTAATTATTTCTAGGTAAGGCTGGGTTTCCTGATGACATAGATATACATTTGCTTCCTGCAATTTTAAGATGCCATGTTTCTGACCAGATTGCAAAGTTATTGAGAGTGTTTATAAATATTGTGTAACTATTTGTGTTATTTAAATGGGTATACAGTTTTGTATCATCAGCATACATTTTAATAAAGCAGTCTGTTTTGCAGCAATTTACAATATTGTTTAGGTCATCATTATTCATCAAGAATCTCAATGAATAAAACTGATTACTATTCATAGAGAATCTCAATGAATAAAACTGATCACTAGTCGTCGAGAATGATTCTTGATGAATAAAACTGATCACTATTCATTGACAATGAATTTCGATGAATAAAAAATACTAAACTTTTGGATATCTTTCATAAGTACAGAATATATTTTTGATCTCTGAT
>JAUYWI010117960.1:0-10501 GCA_034780595.1 Parotoplana pacifica
CAGACCCAGCTTTGAGCTAATTTTCAGCAACCCCCCAAGGATCATCCAGTTTCTGGAGAAAATCGGCCGCGGACAGCCGTAGCTCCCCCGGTCCAGAATTAAGAAGAAGAACAGTGTGTTTCATGCTACTTTGAGAAGTTATCCTCATCCATTAACGGGCTATATTTATTTAGAGGAGCAATCCGTATAATGTTATATCATTTTATTTATGTTGAAATTCCACAATTATATGTTTCTCTCTACATGTTTTTTGTCATTATTTTGAAGTCATAATCAAATCTATGGTTTATGCTGTCGGTTTGAATTTGACTTTTATTGGGAATGAACAAGTCACCACTAAAACTACAACATAAACCATAGTTTTGGTTTTTACAGGGCATGTGTGATTTTACAGTTCATTGCAACTTTTGGCAATACAGCTTACCCTCGATATAACACCATTTTCGTTTTTTACATCATTTTTAAGGACCAGATGGATTTCCATAATAAATATTCAATATAACGCCAAAATTCCTTTACCACCAACCGCCAAGCATTTCCTAAGGACAAAATGTCTGAAAAGTCTTTATTAACCGCACAGGATATCTAATTTTTAGGTAACGAGCAAACAGAATTTCTGTTATACCATATATGTAATATGCAGATTTGCCTAAACCTAAATTTCAGCACATGGAGTTCTACATGGTATTAGCAGATAGAAGGGAAGGAAACTACAATATTCCCCAATTTAGAACTGAATTCTGATTTACTTCTTGCACTCTATGTAAATTCAATATAACGCCAAATTCATTTACCGCCGAAATTCTTCATGGGACAAATGGTGGCGTTATATCGAGAGTACACAGTATTCGTAACGCTAGAAAATCTTTTGCATTGTTGGTTCTACCCTATTAGTGTGCCAAATAAAAAAAGTTATAACTGTATCCAAAGTCAGAAATTGAGGTCTACTGATTTTGGGATCAGTCAAGCCAATGATGCAATAAAATGGCTTTTTCTCAAATTCAATATTTTAACACTAGAAGCGCCAAATTTTTCAACTACTTTGAAGTGGCATAATGTCAATTGGGTGGCCAATATAGACCATCAACTAAGTTCTCATTAGACCTATACACTAAATTTGAAGTTTATATTACCTTCAACACCATAAAATTAAGTTTAAAATACTCAATTTTCATTGGTTGTTGAAGTAAATTCAACAATGCAATAGCTTTATATAAACCAAAAATTGGACTATATTATCCGAATTTAAACACAGTATTAACAAGGTAAAAATGACCTAAATGCCTGTTTTCATTGGTTGTTGTGATGCCAGCCCAGCCCATGAAAATAAATAATGTTTTCAAAATCCTAGAAAAGCGAAAAATTTGTCAAACAGCGAGGTATTTCTACAAAGAATAATTGTTACAAACTTTCTTTGAAAATTTCAAATACTGATGTTTTCGATATATTGAGATGTCGAGTAATTTTTTGTTGACTGAAATGATGTCTCTCCGTCGCACAGGTGAAGCAGTTAAATCGTTCACCGTGGCGCGTGATTCGTCCGAAATTTATTTCTTTGGACCCGTTCCTTTTCGGCGTGTACCAGCTTCTTCAGGACCTTCTCGTTTCAAAGTTGCAACAACATTATCAAACTGATGCCTTATGATCGTTGAAATAAAACACAGCTAGACATTTTGTCAGTCCCCAAGTAGGATTTTCACTTTTGAAAAGAATAATCACTGAGCTTTGAAAGTCTCCGTCCATGATGGGGGTGTCAAAATCGAAACCGAAGAAATGAATAAGCAAGACATACTACAATCGATATGCTTCTTATGAATGCACACCCATTCGACAACAAAAGGACCAAACAGAAGCCAGCAATCGTGCATTTTATTCATGATCTCATCTGACATTCAAATTTTCCGTTTTCTAGCGACCAACCTGTATGATTTATCTAAAAGGTTAGTAGCTACATATATGTATATAGCTTAAAACGTAGAAACTTTCATCGTCATTTGAACATAATATGGTTGGTTTATTGTTCCGAAATTTTCAAAGGATCACGATTTTTGAAATATCAATATTTTTTAATTTAAAATTTATGGATAATAGATCTGCCTGAGCCGAAGTTTTTTATTCATAATTACAAGAAGCCGTGGCTTACATATTCTAACCTGCAATTTAAAAATCAAAAGAAAAAGCGCTTCAAAAACATCGGTTTAAAAACACCACACTAAATATCCATAAAAATTACCTCTTCACTAATACTGATGCTAACGGAAGCCCGAGATGGAGGTCTATAATATTTGCCACCTTTCCACATTGCACAAAGGAATATTTGGAACAGCAGTAAAAGAACAATAAGAATGGTGTACATCAAGTGTTGTTGAATTCTTAATTTGTCAACCTAAAACAAATATTATAAATTAATAAACCTAAATAGGTATATTGTTACAAAATTATGAAAAATCAAAGGATACATAAAGAACGAATAGATTTTTCTATTCTAAACCAAACAGATCATTTCCGATTTTCTGCCATTTGTTTTACATATAGGTATCATTCTATATATATGTTTTAAAAACTTCCAAGAAACCTACACATTGAACAACTTACATTGGCTTATTTTTAAAATCGAAGTATGGAACAATATTTGAAAAAATTATTGATGGGTTTAAAATTAGATAAATTTTATATCATATGTTTTAGCTCAAATTCACCAAAATTACATAGCAAAAATTCCACAAGAGAAGAATACCAAAATTCATAACAATCGATTTAATCATTTTCGAGTATCTGGCAAAATGTTAGAGTGACTACAAGGCACTGCTGAAAAGGTCCACCATTTGATTTCTTCCATAGCAAAATTCTTATGAATATCTTTACCTTGACTGATTTATCATGCATATACATAATTGAGCCTACAACTGTATTTATATTTTGACGACTGTGTTTTTTTTATTAATTTGAATAATTTTGAAACAAACGACGGATGAAGTAACATTGTAACGAAAAATGATTTAAGTAAAAAAAAGTGTAGCAAAACAGTAACAGTAATTTTAAACAAAATAACAACACAAGGTGATAAAGAAAAGTACTAGTTTGTTCAAATTTAAAGGCAAAATTCATAGAACTAGTCTGAGATTTAAAAATAATTCAATTTTCCTTGACCTACTTCATTGACCATCGGTGTCAAAGATGGATTAAGTTTGTATTGAGCTCTTAAACGGGATACATGACGACACCAGTAGGGCGAAAATAGTCTTGTTATACGATGCCAATGTAAAGAAAATACAATTTCATCTTTGTTTTTTTTCTGATCTTTTCCACGAAGGCGATATTGATTGAAACTAGAATCACACTTCTTAGGTATACTGAAATCAAAAAAATTAACGACAATCCAATAATTAAAATTATTTGAGTAAACAGAGCTATTTCTGATTTCAATAAATAAAAACTGGAAGCTCTAAGAATGCATCCAGATTAGTAAAATTAATATCTTCTAAATTTTGTTAATATGACAATTTTTCAGACCTAAATAGCCTATTGTAAGAAAGTGTAGTCTATCAAATTGTCTTTTTAAAAATACCCCTTATTTTCTAAAGTAAAATTTCACTGGAGCCCCGTTTTCCAAAAAAGAATTTGTATTTAGGTTACATTCATAACGATAGGCTAACAGTGGATATATTATCTTAGTACAATTGAGGCGCCTAGGCCCTACACAGGAGTAAACCTCTATTAAGATAATCTAGATATCAACTGCATCACAATGAACAACATTTGTCCAAATTTAACAAACTTCAGTAGGTTTGTAATCTTTTTTTAAAAGAATTCCCTTTTCAAGTTGAATTGGATCATTTTTCCAAATGTGTAATGGGGTAGGCCTACATTAGGGGAATTTTATTATACAATTTAAAAAATGTTCAAATTCAACAAGAAGAAAAGCTAATCCTTTAAAAATAGAAAAATGACACCCCTGCTAAAATTTATTAAATTTGTTCAACATGATAGCTTTTAAAAAAAATTCATTAAGTTGATTTATCTAAAACAATTGGACATTATAAAAGATCAGATTTCAGAATCAATACATATCTATAATGTAAATCAACACAGATTTTGTCAAATGTCCAGATTTTCTGATCAACTAAATTGAAGTTAGTATGTCTGTATATAAATATTATTACAAAAAATCAGATTACACAAGTGTACGTACAAAAGTACTTATAAACAGAAATGAAACTTTCTTACTGCAAACTAGGAAAAACATTAGTCCAGGAGACAAAATGCACACATGCCCGTACAGTGACCTCTTTGCAGGAACCTTCGCTATCACATTGAATTTTTGATGGAGGAATAGGAGGAACAGAGAAAAAGATTTCAACTTCATGATCACTTTCTTGAATACCTGAAAAATATTAACCGTAATTTTCTATATTCATCCGACGTTGATATGTACCTGTTTGCCATTTGCAAATCGAATTTGCATTATTTTGAAATTTGTCAGTATTTTCGAGTTGAAATATTGAACGTTTGTAGGTACTTTCATAACTTATTCATAAATAAAAAACAACAAACCATTAAATTTTTACTTTGTAAATAAAATAGCTTGTAAACAGATTCTTCATGAATTGTTTATTACTAAAGTACTTTCGCCAAGCTCTTATCAATAGCTGTTGGAAAACGTATGCAAAACTTTAATTCATTAACTCTGCATAGCCATTAATTAGTGTTGCAAAAGTACTTTAGCCATAAACAATTCATCAAAAATCTGTTTGTGTTATTTATTTATAAATTAACAAAAGAGAACTATAATTTTTACTTCTAGAATAAAGTTTGTTGAATATGTATAAAGTCTTTACGTCCAATATTCTCAGTTTGAAATTTATATAATTTACTTATAATCAGTTTTCCTATATAAATACCAGCAAGTTTTGTGAATCATCTATTGTTCTTGTTATCTTTTCTTTAATAGCAGTCTCTATAGATATCAATTTTCTAAGTTTCAATATATTTTTTTCAATGATCTCATTCGACATCCCATTTGATTAAGATCCTGGACAGGAACAAAGAATTTCAGCAGTTCTGTGACAACTTCAATTGTTAATAGAATTAATTTGTTGTCTATCAATGGCATGCCTATATTGTGTGACATGCTAGATTTGTTGATTGATAAAAAGGTTTTATAAAAACAATCACATAATTTAACCATAAAAGTATAGCTACTTCAAATCAGTAGATTCAAGATAATATAACTATGGACCACCAATTTTGGTAGCTGAGTCAATAACCCCCCATCACCTTTGACTAAGCTACAACTGTATAAAAAAAAAGATGTAACAATCCATCTATGAAGCTTTCTGGTTAGTTACAATTTAGTTAAATGAATTAAAACCAACTGCGATTTCATAAAATTAATCTTTTATTCAAATTAATAATTAACAACTAACCTTTCAATCCCAATTGTCTTGCAGCCATAGTGGCATGAAATCGAAAAGAATGTGATTTGGAATAATCTGGTGTTGGTTTGATAGCTATTTTAAGCATAACAGAATATTCTTTTTTGTCCTCAATGGAACCATCTAATTTCACAGAAGTAGTATTACCAGAAACACAAAAATCAAAATTTGAAAATGATTCAATTACAGTATTCCAATCCTAAAACAATTGATAAGAAATACATTGAGAGTATGTAGATTTATACAATAAATTTCTATTAAATGGGTTAAAAGCAGATAAATGGGTTAAACACGGATAAAACCTTCTGCATGGTCATGAGCAAAACAATAGAGAAAGGATGCAAGTTACAAACAGAGGGTAAAGTCATCAAACAAGTCGCAAGTGTCAATTGCCTCGGAAATTATTTCACAAATGATGGTAGGTGCGAGCGAGTTTGAGATCAGGAGAAGAATTGGCATGGCTAAGAGCACATTCTGGAAGTTTAATTACATCTTGTGATATGGTAATACATCTATCTCCTTTAAACGACATCTGTTAAACAGTTATGTTATGTCAATCTTGACCTATGGTAGTGAGACCTGGACAATGACCAAATCTGATGTCAGCTGTTTGCAAGCTGCATAAATGTGGTTTCTCAGGTGCAAGGTGCCACATACTGCACACGAGACAAATGAAAGTGTTTTACAGTGAGATCACAGATGCATACTATACAGAGATGATTCAAAATGAAAAAAAAAATACTGAAAAATTCCAGAGGGCACCCCAGGAGTGTTTGCAGTGAATTGTAATTTCAGCGGAAAGGATTTGGGGTGGGGGTTGGTTAAAGTTTAGGTGATAAAGAAACAATTTTACAAAAATGGCTAATTTGAAGCATTCATAGTTCAAAAATCACTAAATTGATTTCTATGAAATTTGTACATTTTGATAAGTTTGTAAAAGACAATCTTTTGGACTGAATTTGGATATTCTAGGTTTTAAATTGTATGAGTTATAGCTGTACTAATTTTCAGAAAATCTTTGGCAAGGCTAGTTAGGTAATTTGAGAAAAAATGAGGGGGTGGCCAAATCACTCCAAAACCAATGAACAGCTAATATAGAAATATCTATAATATCTTTGGGTAATAATGTATTGGTTTTAAGAGTGGATTAGCACCTGAATAAATTAATACAATATTGCCCAGAAATATTACAGATATGTATTAGTAGTTATATCCTAAATTACTTATCTTTAAAAAAAAGCAGGTGATATTGTAGTAGAAATGAAGTATATGACTAATACCTATAATATTTTCTGGGCAATAATGCATAAATCATCTCTATGTATAAAACTGATTTCATTTAATTATAGAAATACTACATGCCCTGATAAATATAATACACATTTATATAAATAGAAAAATGCTTACTTGCTGTAAATCAGGATTTCGTAGTGAATTATTTTCAATATAATTAGATAAAGACATCAAAATCACTCCAAATATGGCTAAACATATAGAAAATGTCATTAATGGTGCTCTTGTCTTAGTGAAATTGATTAAGTTATCCATTCTAAAACAAAAAATATGAAAGATTATATACATATTTCATAATATACACTACTATGAAAGAGATTCCAAATCATACAATAGTTGAAAGAAACACTAAAACTACCAAAGAATAATGAAACCCAAAAAATTAAACTTTACCTACTGTTAAAACTCTATACATGTATGATATCAAATGTAAGTGGGAGAACAATATTAGGAATACAAGGTTAAATCACAGATTATTTTGAGAAATTTAGACAATATATGGTATTCACCAAGTATAGAATGAAGGCCTTGCTATGCAATTACCAAAGCAATGTATAAAAACTGAGAATCTTTTAAAATTGATACAAGACAAACCAAAACACACTTTGTGTCTGAGAGTTGTACAAAGAGGGGACTTTCTATGGTAACTGTTCTTCTGATTGACAATCAATATCCTCAGAATTTGTAAAACATATTCCACATTTCAAATGCATGACCCACATTCAGAAGACTATTCTCTGTAGTTTTGATTAATTACATATAAATAAAAATTAAATCTATAAAAAAACACAAGATAATCTACAGGTGTACACTTTTTTGCTAACACCCAGGGTTCCCATTAAATATGTACAATTCTTTTCATGGTGTTTTACCATTGATTTTCAGGTGTGAATATCAAATTTCAGGTAGTTATACAAACAATGAAAGCTACATATATGTTATGGAAAGAAATAGTATGGTTTTAGGCTATTAAAAATCCTGAAAATAGGAATTGGACCCATGCAAATGAGCAAGTGCATGTGGTGGGGGTCCAGGAGTACTCTCACAGCAAATATTTGAATTTTAGATACCATTTATTGCATTCTGAGTCATGTACTTGTCTTTTTAAAAGATGTTTGTGATTTAGACTTTGAGTTAATATGAAAATGAATAAGAAATTAAAACTATAAAACATAAGGGGTCAGATTGCATTTTGAATAATTTAATTGTCTTTTTTTAGAAAACTCTTGTCAGAAAATGAATAATAAAGGTTTAAAATCAAAGACAAAATGATCCAAACTGTTTAAATAAATCCAAGAAACAAATCATAAGTTTGTCTGTTTAATAAACAAATTGAATAACAAACTACAAGTCAAAAGAGGGCAGTAAAGTAGGGAACTAAAGGCCGTACTAACAGTTTAGTCAAAATTCGCAATATGTCCAATGATTTGTAGGCACAGATAATATTTTCATGGTTGGAAATTTATATTTCAATTAATTTTCTCAGTTTTTAAAGCTTGTGTGAACCTTGAATGCCTGAAGACTGATTTTGTACATTATTTGAGTGTTGTGCTATATCATTACTTTTCTTTATTTCACATGTGCAAGCACTACATCCTCCTTAATGTATATATTGTCATAAACAACTGTCTTAACTGCTTTTCAGAAAGCAGCAGGGCTGATTTGGTTTTAAACAGTTCTATTTATTTATAGTCATACAGTAAAAAAAGAGTTTCATCTTTATAGTTATAATTATATCTCTATGAATAATTCTATTAAGCATGCATATTCTCTCTATTAACTTCAACCAGAATAGGTTCTAAACTATCTGGCTGGTGTAAATGGAATATTCTTATCACATCTTTCTCCCTATAGTGCTCTGCCTAGTTAACTATTGCAATATAAACTATCAACATCTCTCTATTTAATTAGATAGCTAAACAGTCTAAAACATATGTACTTTAGTATGTAACCATTAGCATTTCACAAATTTATTGTTTCTAGCTAGTAAAAAAATGACTGAAATATGCATATTTGGAACTAATAAATCAAACACAATGTTTAACAAATAAAATTATAAAAAAGTAAAAAAAGCTTTATATAGATATAATATTTATTTCTTAATGATTGACAAAATAATGTATAATACATTCCTGACATAGAAATAACTTTATTAACATGAGAACAATCATGGAAAAGTTATGTTTTGGCTAAAATACAGAGGATGTCGTATAAGTAATGCCACAATATAATTAATGCTAAAAACCAAAAACACTCAGTTGTGGTCAATAAATAAATTAAAATCCATTAACGAAAATGTAAGAAAAAATATATAAAATCCATAAACAAAAAGATTTATTTTGAAGAAAACATTTTCTGTATAGTTCTTCAGTTTGTCAAAATTACTTCAACATATAAATTATTACCCAGTTTATAGATTTAAATTTAAAATAAATGATTGATTAAAATTGTATATAAGGAAAATTTTCAATTATAAATAAAAGATTATATTCGAATTAATAAAGAAAAGTTAAATGAAATTAATGTTTGATGGTGTGCCATTAATTATTTTAAATTGGGAAACTACACTAAAATGTTGCTCCAACAATAGAAATGTATGTTGTAATGTAATAGGGTATTCTAATGAGTTTGTATGGTGTCTATGTAATGTGATGCAATTCCAAAGTATTATATAGACAACACACAAACTCATTAGAATATACAATAGTACAATGCAACAGACATTTCTATTGTGGCAATGATTCTAATGCAGTTCCTCCAGTTAAAAGAATAAATGGTACAACATCAAAACTGAATTTCATTGAACTACTCATTATTAATTTATTTAATCCAGAACTAAATGGACATGAACTTTCCAATTCTTTTATTTAAATTTTATATAACTTTTAAATTTAAATCTATGTAGATAATAATTTGTATTTTAAAGAACTGAAGAAATATACAGAAATAGATTTTCTTCAAAAATTTTTTCTTACTTTTTATTAATGGTATTTTATTACACAGAAAATAAAATAAATGATAAGCACTTTTGATATTTATTAGCTTTTCAAATTAAATCAAATAAACTGAAATTACAGTTTTAATTAAATATTACATAATAATAGAGTTATAAAAACTTATGTGCAGCAATTAAAGATAAACAATAGATTAAAAATAAATAAAACATAGAAAATTGTTCATTAGAAACATCTTTATAAAACACTATTTTCTACTGTTCTTTATCAATAACCAGATACACATGACCCTATTACATCATAAATCCATTAAGTTTAGTATTGATTTTTTCCTGAGCTGACATTGGAAATACCAGATGAAACTTTAATATTTATTGTGTCATCAAGTGTTAGCATATTCTTTGTGAGGGAATTAAATCATTCTAAAGATGGTAAGTTATTTTACTTTTACTATTTTATGCTGAAGTATAATCTTAATAATCATTGATGCTTTAAAATAAATATATTAGGAAATCATACACTTTCTAAATGGGGAATTTATTAATGTCACTACACCATGGCTTTTATTCAGACATATTTCTAAGACATAAACTATTAAAGAACATTATATTTAATTGACCTCTGATTTTTGAAAACTATTAGTTCATAATGTTATTTACAAGATTATAGTACATAGTTGTGTGAACAAATTACAATTTCTATGTCATATATTATTAAACTCAATGTCTTGAAGGTTATGGTACACGGTGCGTCTGAGAAGCGAATTTTCCACATAAAAACCACCGCAAAATCTGATTGGTCAGTAACAATAGGCACACA
>JAUYWI010117971.1:0-34352 GCA_034780595.1 Parotoplana pacifica
AGTTCTTCCTGAGTGATGTTGATCGAGGACTATGGCTACTCCTTGTTGGTGTTTATTGCCTCCTGAGTAGATGATTCAGTAACCATTGTTAATGAACTCTCCAGATCCTTTCCATCATGTTTCGCATAGTCCCAGGACGTTGATTTTAAATGTCTTCATTTCTTTGAGTATATTTTCCAATTTTCCATCTTGTAGCATTGTCTGCACATTCCAAGTTGCAATCCTTAGTTCATTTCTAGTCTGGTTGTCTGAGGTGGCCTGAATGCTTAACCCAGTGATTCTTAGCACCCCCTGCCGAACTAGTTGAATCGCCACTGTAATGCAAGTTTGCTGAGCCACTGGGAACTAGTGGCCATGTTTCTGTCATAAATGTCATAGATAATAGTCTGTGGACTTATATTGACAGTAGTTTCTGCCTTGCTTTCTGCCAAAGCTGTATGAAGCCATTATCTAGATTGAATCTATATAAGCCTTCAACATGTTATTTCTGGTAAGTAATTATATATCACTTGTACGCCAAATAACGGTTTCATTAATCTGTTGACAGTAATGCTCCTCTGCATATAACGTATGTCCCCTTTGCCAGCTAACAAAGAGCAGTAGGTTAAATTTTCCCCAGGATCCTACCTATGGTTCCCAGGCCCTTATACCAACCCCTTAACCATCTACGCTACTGGAACATACACTACTCCAATAGACAAATGAATGAGGTCTATCCGGGAATCGATCCTATGCTTGGATCCTACCTATGGTTCCTAGGCCCTTATACCAACCCCTTAACCAACTACGCTACTGGGACCTACACATAAAATGGGCCATACATATGGCATCTATCCTTGTTTCGCTACCAAATGAAATCTGGCAAACCACCAATACAATGTTATGATGAAAACTGTCAAGCTATAAACCAACACAAATACAACATACTGAAGAATGAAACTTGACCAAGAGCTCAGATTTGGACTACATATTCAATGCATAAATGGTAGGGGATCTACACCAAACACACTCTGGACAGCATATTGTGCCATAGACAGACCAGTCATGGAATATCCATCAGAATAAAACCTAGAAAACATGTCTACAAGAATTATTAGTGGTGCAGTCAAATCAACACCAAAGTCATGCAAGAAACCAACCTACTATTTTTTGACAACTAGATGCAATATATCAGCAGCCAAAAGCTATTACAGACATAAAGCCTTGTTAGAAGAACAGATGTAAACAATTCACATCAAATTGGAAAAGAAAGGACAGACTTAAAAGATTAACACCACATGTAAAACAATAAGACCTGATTCTTATACAACTTCAGAGAGATGCAGAAAGAATATCACTCCTAAGACAATTTCAAAACCATAAACCACCAAATATCAACACATTAGTATTAAGACATCCTTCTCAGAACCAAAAAAATACAGATAAACTATAATTCTCAGTGAACAAATAAACTGCAAATACTTACAGATGGATCCTCTGACAGTATTATTACCAGATCTTTGATTAAATGGTCAAAGGTTATAAAGAAGAGCTATGAGAATCACCTTCTAATATTTGCTCCAATTTACACAAGTGAGCAACTATTGCTCTATCATTCAAAAAAAATCTCCATTCATTCAGAAGACATAACTTTTTTCTGTGATTTATAAGCAGCCATTAAACCAGCTAGTAAGAATTTATCAAAATATTATTGGATGCAGAAAATCCATTAAACAACTGACAATTTGTTTGAGAACTTCCAAATAAATAGCATAACAATTTAATGAATTACAGTGCAGGGATTACTTCAGGAGAATGAAAGAGCAGATGATCTAGCCAGTTGTAACAAAACTTCTAATTATGCAGCTATGACAGAAGATCTAATTGCTAACAATGCATACCATACCAACAAAGAAAAACCAGCCTTCTAAATAAAACAATATTCTAAATCTACCCAGAAAGTATAATGACAAGAATGTAAACTGGTCACTGCTTGTATTAAAATTAAAAGTTTATAACACTGGGTCTCAAAAATAAATGGAAATAATTTATTTTAATTTAAAACAATTATAAATTTCTAAAGATGTTTAAAAAACTCTTTGTTTATTTCTAATCAATGATTTAATAGATAGCCCATAAAAGTGCTGTTTTTGTGTTCTCTGAAGGGGGGTCACTAATATCTGGTATTTCCACCATTGGCTTCAATAACTATACAAAGATGGTGATGAAGGCTGTCAATGAGGCTATTGATGTAGTTCTGCGGAAGACAAGCCCATTCATGCTGGTTGACTGTTGATCCTTTGTGCCATATAGTCTGAAACATTTTTGATTGGATTTAAGTCTGGAGATCCAGCTGACAGACTTCAGAAGTATCCAAGATATCAACCACTCTTGCTGCCCTGTGAGCTGGTGTGTTATTATCTTGGAATATGAAGTGCTTGGGTAGATTATCTTCTTGAAGAAAATTCTACAGAGTTTCTATGTAGGTAAACTGATTAACAGATGCTTGCTGCATCCACCTTTCCAACTGGCTCCCCATACATGGATGGAGCCACCTCAAGCTCATCAAAGCTGTTTCTCTCATCACACAGGAATATGACTATCATTGCCAGTTTTTCTAAATCTGAACTCATCCATGAAGATAACCCTATCCCAGACATCTCTCCTGTGTCCATGTGCCATTGACCACCTTAATTGTGGTTTGGTTTCTGCTGAGAAAAGGACAGACAGCTCACCTATATTTTCTTATGCCAGCTTCCTTGAGGCATCTATAAATTGTGTGAATTGAAACTCTGCCTCCAATAGTGGACTAGTTGTTGAGCACTTGATAAATGATTAATTGTTGCTAATCTTGTGAGGAGTTGGTTGCCTCTTACTGTTGTCTTTTTGGGCCTTCCAGTATTCTTTACAAAATTGAACTTTCCTCTGTTTTGATCTCTTAACCACCTGTATATTGTGTTTCTTGGGACATTCAACTCCTCTGAAATTTCTATCACTGACCTTTTATTTCTCCTATTGCCAAACCTCTTTAAAGTATTCTTCTTCCTTTCGATTCATTCTGACAATAATTATGAAAAGTGGCTACTAATTAAATGATTATGAAGAATTCTATCTTTAAATCTTAAGTTTGACCTAATCGGCTGTCTATTCATTAGCACTGTGCATTTGCTATGTATTGCATTATATTTGAATTGCATACATCTAATCTGATTGAATATTCAAAATATTATGTTCATAGCTGCCTGAAGCAGAGCTAAGCCCTATTAGTGCAATAAATTTATTGATTGGAATAAATGCTGTCTATGTTTAATGATGATATTTCCATTCATTTTGAGAAACAGTGTGTGTATATACCTAAGAGATGCATATTAAAGTATGATTATTCCATGCAGGTCTAGGGGAGAACATTTCAAATCATCATTGAATAATACAAGACTGTTTTGCTGTATTAGAAGGGGAGTTTGATATTATTTTTTGAACAAAGTATATGTACAGCAGGGTTGGGCAATAGTAATGCCTCAATAAATAAAATAAGCATATAATAACAATTAATTCCAAAACTTTTTATTAATTTAATGTACATATGTATATAATAATTATAATAATAAACAATAATGAATTATTATTTAGTTAAGTGTTCAAAGTGCATACCATAGATTAAACATGATTAAAATGTTGGAATTTATTAATATTTGCTTATTTACTAATGCAGAACTTTTGCCCAACCCCTATATACATGCTCTCTTATTATTCTTTGACAATACATAGAAGAACACAAAAAAGGCACAATTTATAAGGAAATTATTGGTCTGGCAACTGCTGAGTCTTCCAGAACTGTTTATGTAGCCATGGTATAAGAGCTTTCTATATCCCTTATAGCCTTCTACTATAATAGGTTTAATTAAAATATTTATTCTAAAAGTGCTACAATGTTGCAAAAGGTTTATATTAGACAATTATATACATTTTTGAAACATCTGGCAGGGATGTTTAATTTTTATAGTAGTGAAATAATAAAAATAAACTTAAATAATAAATCACTTATTAGAATAGAATAGAGTTATATTTATTTAAACTTCATTGAACTATAAGAAATATAGGGTACCATCCCTTAAAATTGGTGTTACTAGGTAGATTTAAATTTAAATATATTTAGGCAGTGTATTATAGATTTTAACATAAAAATCAATATTTATTTTTTTAAATATTTCTTAAATTTTGTATTGCATATTCATTAAAAAAAGGTAGGTATGTATGTATTTTTTATAAAACATTGTTTGTAGATACTATGCATAAAAGCCATAAGTTGTAATGAAAATTTATAACAGGCTTATTAGGGCATATTTATATAATATATTTTTCAGTGTATATGTGAAAAATAGAATTTTTTAATGCACATTGGTTTTAATGTATATATATGGCTTGTTAGTACATACACAGTAAAGAATTTTTCATAGAATTTTGTTTGAAATATAAAATTTAATGTAGGAACAAAATACTTGGAAATCCAGATGTAGACAATTGTCAATTAATCAACTACGTCAGCCTTAGTCTACAAGACTGATATTATTTGAAATAGGGATAACTATTTTGAATTTTCTATTTATTACATAAAATATTACCTAATTTCAATTTTAATTTGTCAAACAACCCGCTAGCGCTATTAATAAATTTCTAAATTAAGGAATGAATTAAAACAAACGTTTAATTTTACGTGTAAAAATATATAATTTAATTAAGTAGTTTCTTGATATTTATAATAAATACTACAATCATGGCACTCAAACTGATATTTTTAATCTGAAGTAACAATTTTTATCTTTAGAATACATAGTTCGATTAATATATAATACAATCAAGGAATTCAGTTAAGAGATGATTTAAAGATCCACTTGGATCTTGTGGGATCATACCTCATTAAAATTCGATTGCAAAACGTATCTAAATCTCCGACCAAGTCCCTCTGTACATATAACATTGTCAAGCTGTTCAATTGGTTCTACGAGCATCTGTTACGAACCCATGTGCATAGTCTTTGCAAATGCGCTAAAAATCTCTCCTCTCACGCTACGCTACCAACTGACATTGTTAGAAATATTTTTAATATTTGGATAAGTGCCTTCCTCCATGACCTGTTTCAACAAAACATGTAATGACATGTGAATATCAGTAGACTCCTTCTGGCATCTTGACTTCCACAGCTTAATTTCCGTTGTTAGGTTATCTGGATACGGCCGATCATCCCGGAAAAACTCGGCTATCTTCTGATTAATGGAGATGTTCAGGTCACTTGAATGCTCCGGGTGGAGATAGCTCGCAGCAATTGGTGGAAATCTGGATGCTAGAGAACGTTGCAAATGGTCCATGAAAGCAAAACAAACATTTATCCTATAATAGTCCTGAGTCGTCTTTGTATCATCTGTTCCGACATTTGGCTTGTATTTTTTCCTGGATGTTGTTCTTGGTTTAGATGGTGTAATATTAACTTCGGAAACTAGTATCAATGCCTTCAGGTACAGTTCATCAAATTTCTCTTCAGTTCGCAGTTCTTAGTTTTATTATGACACCTTGTGCACTTTTGTATAGTTTTATAAGGTTGCAACTGTTTTTTGAAGAGTTAAACTCAAACCTTCAGTGTAAGATAATATGTGCTGAAATAAGATCAACTGGAAAATTTTATTGAAGCTGAGAATATTTCACAGGAGACATTTATCTGTGCGTCATCAGAGAGCAACAGTTCGAGCTCTTCCAAAGCAGCAATCAAACTAGGGAAATGAGCTAGGATCATGCTCAAGCATTTTACCCTAGTTGCCCATCTAGTTGAGCTGAGTCCAGACAAACAAAAACTGCTGGCACTCGTCTGTAAAAGCTCTTTTGGTAGCTCCTTTTCGGTACCTTCCTTATAATATTCAGATAGAATTGCCTCAATAGACTCTGTTTCTTTACAGTGCTTCAAGAGAACTGCAGTTCGAAGGGTAGAACCACGAAAAAAACAAGTGAAAGTTTTATGTCATCAAAGAAATATTTTGCATCAAGAACGTTTGTGCAGATGTTAACTAAAGCCAAATTCAGACAATAACTTTTACAGTGAGTATATTGAGCTTGTGGCAGTTGCCTTCTTATAATAGCTTGAACGCCATTCAAGTCGGGGATAACATTGCCGAGCAACCATCGTAACCTTGCCCGGTGACATAGCTCAAGCATCAATCTCCATTTGGACCGATATGGTATTCGCCGGTAAATGGGTATCATTTTTAAATATAGTATGTCTATTCGATATTTCGATTTTTGATTTGTTCTATAAAAAAACATGCGCAATAACATTCGTGTCAGACGAGGCGGCTGCCTTGCCTGCCTCATAGCTAGTTGCGTCCATGTAATATCATTTGATTTCTTGTAAGGAAGAAATGCTTTACAAATTTTGCTTCTAAACAACTGGAATATTTTAAATCAAATGATATTATCAGATTCGAAGAACTTGATCCACCCATCATACAATCAAGGTGTAATTATCACATATTGTGTACGTCTCTTAGTGATAGTCTGTTGACCCCACCCTTTCGTGTTAATATCAGGATATTTGAGAGCAGTAATATACTCAGTGATAAGACAATTCTGTAGTTCAAGATCAACCAAATCAGAATCCATCACTGCCTCAGTCTCAGCAGTCAACTACAGAGATGATTAATTAAGGTTGTTATCACACTAAACCCCAAAAATCTACTTTGGACAATTGCAGTGAATGTTTTGGAAACATTTGTGAGTAATACATTAGTAATAACAATATTGATTTTTATTAATTTTAATTGTCTTTCTTAAATACATACATTTAATCCAATTGTTTTTTCTTTTTGGCTAATGATGAACACTTTAATTATATTACCAAACATATTCATGGTATTAACAGTAATAATTGCCAAATTGTTACACCTCGTTGTATCACTTATAATGCCATCAATTTTTTCAGAACATTAACAAGTTTAATCAACCGATTTAATAATACTAGTTCTGGTACACTTACAGAAACTGCAGTAATGTAGTTGTTTCTAATAACATTTCTTAAATAATCACATTAATGATATTTTTGGTATTATTTGTCATATTGGTTCTTCAGTCAACAGTGGCCAATATATTTTTATATAAGGAAATATGCATTGTTGGTATAAATGTAATCATTCCACCAACTCAAAAGTTGATTTTGATCTACCTTTTAATCCAAATAGTGGTTATTGAATTTTGAATTTTGAATATTAACTAGATTATGGAAAGAGTGACAGTTGTGTACACATACAAACTGGTTAAAACTTATTGCTAAGGGTCCTAAGTTCAGCACCATATTTCTTGTTATTGTTTTGCATTTTATTTCTATATATTTCTCATTTATGACTTGGCTGTTTTATGGATTGTGATTTTCGAATTTTGGATGAACTAGATAGTATTTTAAATCACCAAACTTGATTGACCATCTTATCATGCTTCAGCTTGGGTGTAGAACAAGATGCACATGATTTCGCAGTTTTGATTTGAACTTGAAGAGTTGTTGTTTTTATGTTGAAGCCATACGTTTTACACATCTTTTCATTGAATTAAATTCATTTCTATAATGTTAGTACTGTCGAAGGATTTTAATTTATTATGTTTTAATTTTGTGTGTTTGCTGCAGTAAAGATTTCATTCTACATTGTATTTGATTACTCTCTAAAGCTAATAACGTTTTTCTATTCTTGTAAATAATATGTGAATATTCTGTATATAATGCAAATATATTTTTCAAATTCATTCCAGATTTTTGTAGTATTGTAGAATACAATATTGTACAGAATGTAGTGTTTTATATACATAATTAATTTTTCGATTGTGTGATGTAATAATAAAAAATATCATTATTTTGTGTTATTGACTAAAATTTTGATTTAATAATTCTCAAAAATGTAAAAAGAACAAAAATTTAACAAATAATAATATGGGCCTTCGCTAGCGAGTTCCGACGAATAGTCCTTTAGTAGGGGAAAAGTTTATGAAAATTTATAAAACTATTTAAGAATTAATTTATGTTTGCATATTGGTTCCACCAAATTCAAAATGGTTTTAGTTTTTACATGTAGATTTTTCAAAAACTTTGTTGCCATAGGTATGACCTTTAGTGATCTAACAACTTGATAAAATATTATTTTAATTTAGGCAAATACATAATATAAGACGTACTTGCCTATTTTGTATAAAAAGGTTTATACATTTATTTTGATAACAAGAAAAAAGCACTTCATGCGTTACGTGATTATAACAAGTTACATGATTCCAACTGAGTTTATTTTTTTGAAAAACGATTTTGTCAAGGTACTTATCTGCTTTTAAATAAATTTATTTTTTAAAAACGTAGTTTGATCCAACTACCATTCTTTATAATTTTTTTAAATTTTTTAAGTATAAAGACAAGTAAGTAAGTATTTATATTCCGGCCTAAGAGCTTCACCCAACGGCCTAAGCCCACAGGAGGACCTTAAATGGTCCTATCTATGTTAAATTATTGTGCCTCAAAATCGTTTATCCAATGTGAATTTAGAAAAAATGCTGTAGTTTTTTACGCTCGCGGGAAATTAAAGATATTTTGTGGGTTTTTTAAAGATATATATTTTAAATGTATATTACTTGCAAGTAGTACTGTATTTAATCTTAATAAAAATAACATATTTTTACGAAAACATATTTCCCATGAACGTAGGACCACGCTAATCATTTTACTTACTTGTAATCTCACCAGAAGTCAGTTCCCTAAATTTGAAGCTAGTTGGATAAACGAGAGAAATGAGGGATAAGAATTAATTCCTCTTGTAGTCTTAGAAACCACTGAGACAACACAGATCATTATACTGAATTTAATATCTAACTTTACGATAGGTCACCATGGGGACCTTGTTGCCGTAATGTGAAGTTTAGAAAATAATGGGTTACAGACAATTATCAGTTTGGATAAACAAGCTTATGAAGTGCATTTTTTCTCGTTCTCGAAATAAATACCTATAGAATATCTTTCTGTTCAAAACGTACCGATATCTGCCTAAAGGTTTTTATAATAGAATGTACTAGCAATTTAGTATAAATAAAAGTATTTTATCAAGTTGTTATGATCATTTAACAAATCATGCAAGCAACAAAGTTTTTGAAAAAATCTAGATGTAAAAACCAAAATCATTTTAAATTTGGTGGAACCATGTAGACATAAATAAACTGTTAAATAGTTTTATAAATAATAAACTTTTATTAGGTACCAACTGGGATAAGAAGGCATTAGGTACAAAAGCAATACAGAAGCAGTTCATAAAAATTAAAAATATATTGTTTCTTTATTTTTATCATTTATCTACAATGAATTTAGATTCCTATAAATAACAAAAAAACAAACAGTAAATGAATTAAAGAAATAGGTAGGTACATACTTAATAAACAAACCTCTTGTGAAATTATGTTAAATATACTTAAATGCGCTAACTACCAATAAATTATTTAGATAGGAAGACCTACATAAAATACGCATTGTAATTATAAGATTTACTTGGTTGGCTGGATGATCCAAAGGAACCATTTTTATAAGATTACAACAGCTGATGTGGAAGGAAAAACTATTTTTCTCAATTATCTACCAATAATCAATCTAGGCTCTGATTAAAATCTATCACTACAAATTAGTTGACCATTTTTCAATTCAGCCCCTGACGAGTCACCCTGAAACAATAATTTCGCAGGTTGCAGAATTAAAAAAACGAAAACTAGACATTCTGAGGAGAAAAAATTAATTTATTAGTAGTTTCATTTTTTCAAAAGAATCAATTTAAACATTTTCTTTTTAAACTTATTTAAAAACTATTTTTGAATAATATAAACTTAAAAATATATATTTTGAAATATGATCAATAACTACAAAATTTTCCATACAGTGATTAGCTTTAGCACGTCTCCCAGATTAACTTTGTAATCACATCATCAAAGAAGAATGGATATTCACACCACCCGTCTAACATAATTTCAAGGAACCAAAATATATACATAAATGAATAATTATATCTACCATTCGTGACCTAACAATTTTTAATCTTCATGTATAGTAAGCTTTAGAAGAAGAGAGATCAGAGCCCAACCAATCTTCAGAATTATTATGCTTTTTGAACACACTGCGACATTCTTAGTGTAGTGCGGTTAGGGTGAGTTTAAGTACGAAAGATTAAAAGTACATATAAAACCACTACTTACGCTACAATTTACTGCTGTCACCTATTCAAATTCTTTATCATAGTGATATCTTATTAATTTATCAATTGTTTGGGCCGATTGTCAGATCAATATAATACTGTGTACATAAAAGAAGGGACTTCAGTCTCAACAGAGGCAAAATCGATATGAATGTTGCGCTAGATATAAATACGTTACGTAATAATAGAGGCACAATTAAATTGGTATAAGTAGTATGAAGATGTTCAATCAATACAACAATCCTAATCTAACAAAACGTGATTCTATTATGATATTAGCTTAATTATGGTGAAAAAAAATATTGAAACATATCCCAACACAAGGCCTCAATATCGAGATCCATTACAGTTTTCCATTTATACTTTTGGAAATGGCGTATTAAATTTCTTCTAGCCATGTTTTCCTCTTCCGTAGGCTTGCTTATTTGCATTAGGTCATTTGGCACTCCTGTAGTTAATTTTTTTAAATCAGTACTGACCCTGCTACAGACAACATGGTTAATTTATCCTCACTAAAAAATGGGTATTAAATCATAATAACAAATATAAAATCTGGATTATAACCTAATAAAAATGGAAAAAATTTCTTTGAAAATAATAGGGAGGATGTCTAATATTGGCATATTTAACCATATGGTACTTCTGTTAAAATTTATTTTTCAAAAAGAAAACTGAACTAGTTTTTAAAAATATAATTGTCAACAAATGTTATTAACATGCTTGATCGATATTTTTAATTTACATTTTTGATTGGTGTTTTAAAAAGAGCATTTTTGGTTAGAGCTGTTATCTGCTTAATAAAATATACAACCACAAAAATATGTATTTTTTAAGGTTTTGAAAGCTACAGAAATGTATATTCCGATAGTCTTTAATCTTTCTTTTGCTACAATACAGAAAGGGTATAGGTAGGACATCTGAATAATTTTCGATAGATACATCATATAGTCTGAAATCACAGATATTGAAATTTGGCGCATAATTCCAATAAATATAATAGCGGCCATAGAGTAAGAATTCTTCCTCTAGGTTCATAGATGTGTGGTGATGCAGTTTAGAATGCCTAAGAACAAAGATTGGTATTAAAAATAACGCATCAAATATACACAGTTTGGTATCATAGGTACCACTTTAGAAATAATAAACAATATACATTTGGCATGTTTGCATTATAATTACATGAATGGTACAAAATCAAAGATAAGTAAAGACTATGTTGCTTAAATAAAATCAGAGTGTGAAAATTCATATTATAGGAAAGGTCATTGTCATCAAATAAGTACAAAGAGAATGTTTTTTTACAGGGTGAATTTAAAGGAAAACTTTCATTTTTTCCCATGTACAACAATACTTAGCTCCCACAACCTCCACAGCCTCCACAGCCACCACATCCACCACATCCACCACACCCACCACAACCAGCACACTCCAAGTCAAAAGGTCTGGGTGGTGCACCGGTCGACTGAGAGGTAGCATTGTTCTGATAGTAATAACAGCCTGTACTAGTCAGAGTCAGGGACTTGGGAGTCGCCAGGGAAGCATTGACCACACCAGCCAGCAGGGGTGTGTTGACATTGGAAGCGCTGTGTCGTGTACAACTGGTGTTCTGTGTGTCATTCGGCGAGTCGGCTTCAGCGATATTCGATGCTTGTTGGTAGCCATTGGAGGAAGCAGTCTGAGTGGCTGAAGCAGCTGCTGTGTAGAGAGAGGCCATTGATTTAAGATGTGAATTGCTAGGCACATAGAAATCGTACAGAAAACCGGCGGCCACACACATTGTAAAGGTCTCCGATTCTATCCGCTGTACTTGTCTAGAATAGAAACGTTTTCAAATATGTTTTCTTTTAACTATGGGTTAAGTTAAAAATATTCAAATTATGAATAATCTAAATTAAAAAATGAAATAAGTATTAATGAACACAGATGTTTGACCATGGCAAAATACCAACAATTAGAAAAAATGGCTATAATAACAGTTTATAAGTAAGCAATTGTTTCAGTGAAAGATTTTCCAGGAGAACTGAGGATTCATGTAGTCAGATATCTATAAATTCATAATAATGTATTAAAGATGGTAAAATAGCTTATTTCTAGGCAACAATAACGTCCCTAGCAACAGCTGGTGTAGATTATATGAAAGTCCACATATCTTCATGTGGAAAAACTATTAATTTAGCTAAATGCCTGTGGCTAGCAACTGGTGTTCCAAGCAACAGTTGCAAAGTATAAAGTTGATCAAATGAAAGTTCCTGCATAGTAATTAATGTTGTTAAATATTCATAAAATCATATTTATGTGGGAGAATGTTGCAACGATTCCTTGTTGCTATAAAATATTGGCGTCCCTAACAGCAATTGGCAGGTGGAATGTTCATATATGGTAACTACTATGGTTTTATGTGGTCAAATGTCCATAAAAACATAGTCGTATGGGATAAATTAGTAAACCTTGCTTGTTGCTATGCAAGGTTGGTGTTCTTAGCAACATTTGCTCAGTGTGAAGGTGTTAAAATAAAATATTAAATATGGAAATTAAGGTTTCATGTGATCAAATATCCATAAATTCATAGTTATGTGAGATTACAGTTCCTTTAGATCGCCTAATATTTTTTAATTTCAAAACAACATTATGATACTTATGTTAGATGAATTATTCAAAATGTGGAGTCAAGCTGTATTTATCTATTTCAGTGGAATATTAATAATTACGAAGTCACCTAATCTATGTTTATTTATTCAAATGTCTTTGTAGTCATTGCAGTTTACGTGTTTGGCTTAGCTTTTGAATACAATACCTCAATGCACTTAGGTTATTCTATAGAAAAAGCTATAAAAAATATACCTAAAATATATAAACAAAACTATATGTTACTTATAGTAACATTATTGGTCATTTCTTTAAATTAATAGAATAAAATTATGAATTTTCAATATTTAAAAATGCTAACCTGCCACCTCTGGCAACGGGAGGAAATTTATGAGGTCTGGGCACACCAACAATACGAACTTGGTTGGGATCGAGTTGCAGTTCGGGTTCTAGTGGTGGTGCTGAAGGTACTCCAGGAGCTCTATTTGCTGTGGCATCTTCATCCAGGAGAAGGGGAGCATTTTCTTTTACGGGGATGTGCCGGGGTTGACATAGGACCTACCAGAGATATTATATATTATATTGCATTGAATACATAAAATATTGAACCACTGGTTCTTTTAATATAAGAATCAGTAATATTTGTCATATACCTAGTTTTTTAAATCCATTTTATGGTTATTGTTATAACATCATTTTACTTGTTAAAACTGTGAAATCAACACAAAATTTTCCATTCACAAAAAAAAACACTTTCAGAAGACCCTTTCCGTGGTGGGTGCAACGGACGTTGGGTTGAACATTAAAGTGTCACCATGCGCATCAGTATGAATTCAAAAAGTGTTGATATCAAAATTAAATAAATAATCACCAATGTGTAATGTAAAGTAGCTAAACTTTCTATATAGAAAATCAAAAATATCTTTCTTTAGTACAAATGTAGCAAACTATTTAATAACAATTATTTTGAGCAAGTATGTACAATCTACGTTTTATTAATCAATATTCAAAGAATTCTCAATAGGTGCTCATTTTTATTGAATCACAAAAGAACTAAAGAAACAACCATGCGACACTTTGAATAAACAAAATCAACCAACCTGTAATATTGCACAGCAAAAAGCCAGACAAACATTCTGGGCGACATCTTCACATTTCTGTCCAATGTAGATCATGCCAGTTTTAATATCAGCCGTGAATTCGGTCAGCACCAATGTTACACGATTCAGATTGTCTGGGATCTAAACAACAAATAAATTCTCCATTATTCACCAAATAATATAAATATTTTATTACTGCTTTTTGTTTTAGTGAAACCAGTGTCTAGTTTATTCATCAGAGCAAAATTTATGAACCATGACATTGCGTTGATAATAAAGTCATTGGAAAAATCAATAAATTAATATCCAAACCTTATAAAAATAAACAGTACATCTTTATTTATTTTTAAAAAATATAACCATTTCCTTAAAAAATTAGACTCAAGATTAATACTGAACTGTGCGTGTAAGTGATTCATACTAAAGAGTTGCAATATAATTTAATCGTGCGAAAATGAATTTATTGTAAATAAATTGTTTTAAACAAAAAGCCGTAAAAATAAAAAATCGCATTAAAGAAAATTATAAAATTATGAAATTTAAAAACTAGAATATATACAGTCAATATTAAAATTACATTATTATTAAATGTCAAAATAAATACATATTAGCTATATCCAATGAACATTTCATTTACGTCTTTTTATAACTAATTCTTTACACCATTTTTGCGACTAATCTCGATATATTTTTGTGTTCTTCTACTTTTAAATGCACGCCAAATACTTTTTGTTTGTTAAAACTTTACTTTTGAAGCAATAGATGTCAATTATTCCAATAGGGTGTATTCTTAGAAGTTCAAATTTTTGTCGATTTTATGCTATTTGGTATATATCACTTACATGAGCAAATGAGATGGTCTTCTCTCCTCTCAATTTGTGCGCGGTTAGAGACATCCTGCCAGGATTGCCAGGCAAGCCCCGAACTCCTCGATTGAAAGTATTTCCAGGCTGACCCGGAACTCCCTTTCGATAGCCTTCCCAGTGTCCCAGGGCCACTCCCCAGTCGCCTCGAGTGTCTTTAATAAGCATTGCACGCTGAGATAGACTGTGGTCTAAGGTCAAATTGCGATTGGGATCAACCTATGACATAGAAATAATAATTACCAATAAGCGTAAACATTATGGCCTAAGAGCTTAATGTTTAGATCCATTGAATAGATATTCAAAAAGACAATTCTTGAGTGCCTCCGTGCAAGTTGTTAAGGGCTAAAACATATTGGTTCCAAAAATTGCTTCAAAATTATACTACTGACTTCTGATGATGTTACAAGGAACTTTAAAAATTAGTGCGGTTTTATGTTCAAGAAAAAGCGGTTTGTGTGAAATATTTAAAGCCACATATATATTTTATAAATTTTATAATTGCATTTAATCATAATTTTATTAAAAATAACATTGTTTTCAAAAATATTTATTTCCCGTGAATTGTTTTAGCAATTGTAACATTATCAGAAGTCAATAATATAAACTTGAAGTGAATCGAAGAACTTTCTGGAAAAATACATTGAGTGACCCCATGGTCTATATTATCCTGCGGAATCACTCAAAAATTGGCTTTCTGGATATTTATTCACTGGATCCATACATTAAGCATAACAAACCTTTTGTGCGCGATGTTTTGATTAAACCCTTATGGGCCCTTAGAAAAGAATCTGGCACTCTTACACATCACTCGAAATCTTGTTTTAGTGTGCTCCACTCCCCTAAGATAGGATAATGATGAAGAACAATAAAAAAATCTAATATACTCGTACAATCATAAACTGTTGTGAAGTAAAAGTAATGAATTATGACAACGCTTTTCTGTTGCTTTCGTTCGACCACCATGAAAAAAAGCAGTAGGACATTCCAATATTAAGTAAACCAATCACAGGTGGTCAGTAATACAATAAGATATGGCAGACACCGATCCAGTTTGGCAGATAGATGAATCAATATTTTTCACAAAACAAACCTACTTCTATGAAAAGCTGCCTAGAAGAGAAGTTTTACCAACATTCCATTCTAAATCGCTAACCTAAAGCTTTGACTTTGAAGTAAATACCTTATTGCACAATCTACTCTTTTTGTGCTGAAGCTATGGATGGTTGTCTTTCTGAGTTTGAATTGTGCAAATCACTGCACTGAAAAGTTTGCTTTGACCGTCAAGAATTTATTTCTACTTTATGTTTTGTTTAATTATTCACAACCAATTTATATTGATTGAGATTAGGATTGAATTGATTAATGATTTAATTTTCACTTTATCATTCAAGTTGAAACTAAAATGGATAAATTTGAGACATTTATAGTATGTATGTATACAATAAGTGCTATCATTTATGACGGGTGTCTGATTTTTTCTCAGTATAGATGGGGTGGGGGAGATCAATCCTAATTTTTCAATCAATAACCATACATACTCATATCCGTTTCCCATATTCGGTTGTCGATTTACAAACATTGAATACGGACATAGGGAATGATGGCGTTCACTATCTATCATCTCTTATAAGCAGTTCTCTCCATGTTCACATCCTTTGTACAACAGAATAATGAATTTAATATTTTCATAATTTAATAAATAAATTGTATTATCTGTTTTTACTGTCAAGTTATTGAAAGAATACCCATCCGAATACGTAAAATAGGTTGTCGTTACTACATTAACAAAAAACACGTGGCTGCTTCACTCAGCACAGAGCCGGCGGTAATTTTCAAAGATTGGAATAAGATAAAAACAAATCCAATAAATTTATCAATATTTGTGTAATTGTAAATAATGTGTCTAGGTAAATAATTTTACATCTATTAAAAAAGATTCCAAAATACAGTCTAAGACAAAATAAAGTACCTACCGGATAAAAATACAACTTTTCAAGCACTTCAGGATACCAATGCAGGTTTTACAAAGTACTGATTGGAACTTTTTGGGTATATTTATCTTTATCATGAACATTTATTCATTAAATTAATGGTTTCTGTATTAATAATACATATTCAAAGTAAACGAATTAATAAATTCGGACTTTATTATCTGTATTTTCCACTAAAAAATATCCAATTTTATTCAGGCAAATACCTAAGCTGATGGCAATTTATTGGGGTACAAAATAAATATCATGTTTCTCAAAATATATCAACAGAATTGAGATTAAAATATTCATGTATAAATGTACTTACATACATAGGTCATCCCATAAATATTTTCACCCCCATCTAAAAAATCTATGAACAGCAATATGAAGCCAGTTTCAAGCAATGATTCATGAATAAAATCTATGGTCATAGACATTTTTTGGTTATTTAAAATTTTTAAATAAATCAATACTGCTATAGATCGTTGCATATCCAATGATGCATTCGACAATGATGTTAAAATTTTCGCACAACTATCATGTGACCTTTTTGTGTGAACATTTTAATAGCATTGGTCGATCAAATTGAATCTTTTTCTTTTCATATATTTTAAGAAAATGAAACGACATTTATTTTGCACTCCTACTCCCTACTATACAAATCAAAACTAGACACAAAATAAATCGAAACAATTAACTAGATAATATTTTGATTGAAACCTTTTTTACTTTTCACAATTAAATTATTTAAAAAACAAAATGATGTAATAACAACATCATAAAGCATAATTCAAATAATTTTTTTAATCTTAGAAAGAACTCTCTGTCTGTTTACAAAACAATTAATAAGACAAGTTTCCAATATCTTTAAAAACTTATTCCATATGATGTTTAAAAAATATTGTTTCTACTCATATCTTTCTTTTAGGAAGCAATTATTATGGGTGAAGTCCTGACGAGTAGAAATCAAAATGAACTGCTTTCACTCGCGTACTTTTCAAACTATTTGAACTTTATATAAATAATAAAATTATTATTATAAATAGCTTTAAAAAAATTCTTATGCCACTATGTATGTATGTATATCTGACTTTTAAAAATAGGTAATATTTTAGAAAAATCTGTTAACAGAATATGTAGAATAGAATCGATTCCTACCGCTTTAGGATCAGGAAGCTGTTCATTGCCCACTAAGTGCCCGACAGACACCATTTTGTCAGCAAAGAAGACTTGCACAACTGACGTCATTAAGGACACAGAATGAATAACACGAACTGTAAAGGCCAACTGATTCACGTGGTTCAATAACCTAAAAGGTACAATCAATGTGTACTAATAAACTAAAATTATTGTTTAAAAATCGAAATTATACCAATCTGATATAGCCCGTTTTTCTAACATCTTAAATAAAATTTTAAATCTTACATAAACATAAAGTACGGCATGCAAAAATCGTAAAAAAAAGAGAAATTACATAATTTAATCGTACGTAAAATAGTAGTTTTGAATTAAATCGTAAACAAATTAGACGTAAAAAAAGTTTTAAAATATAAATGGTCTTAAACAAAAAGTCTTAAATAATACAGATATTTAAAAAAATGTAAGTTTAAGTACTCAAATTTATCAAAACGTGTAATACGAGTAAAATAATGAAGTTCAGCGTACCATAAAGAGTTACATAATATTCAAATCACAAATTATAAAACAAAAATGTAGCGTAAATTTTATGATTAAATTCCTACACTACATAACGGGACCAACACTTCTTTAAAAAGGTTGTATAATACTTTTTATCTATTCATATATTTCAATTACTATTCTTCCTTTAAAATTTGTATACGACTTTTAATTAAATACATTTTTCATAAGACCTTTTCTATACTATTAAATTATAAAAGACTTCTTATTTTTTACAACTTTTCACTGTGTACCACTTCAATATAAAAAAACATTTATGCCGCAAAAACGTACATATCTATCAAATAGAAAGTGTTCCCACAACTGTAAAGTAATCAATTAATTTTTATTCACCAGCATATCTATGTTGTGCATTTTACAAAGGAGTTGAAATTAAGACAGAATTGATAATGCGATAAACAGTCAAAGGAAAAAACAGCAACTAAATAAAATTACATAGAGATCCCATGCAGCAACCGGCAATTTGGCAATTTTAATGAGTGAGCAATTCAAAATAATTCAGACAACTGCAAGCATGACTTGTAGATTTAAAACGTCATTTAGATAAAAATCTTCCAATTATCATTTCAGGCAATTAGGACGACAAAGTTGATTAAGTAAAACAAACAAAAAACCTTCTAATTGCTATAATTGTATTGTCCCCATGAGTAATTATGCTAAACTACCAACTTAATTAACTCATCCATTTGAAATGTTTAGAGGTATGGTATATTACCTACTATATGATAGACATCTCCTATTTACGACCTTGCTATAAAACATTACATTAATTAATTGGCAAGTCGTAACATCATGGAACTCTATATAGAACTATCACCCAGATATAGGTACCTAATGAATGGAGAAATGATGATTTCGTCCATTTAGGAAATTTCAAATGTTTAGGACTTTTTATATTCGTTATATCAAAACATAAAGATATTTTGTATCAATTAGCATAAAAGAATAATTTAATTAATTTGTTTTGATCGTTTATTGTTCGCATATTAATAATTCTGATATGTAGAACGATTCGCTTTTTTAACAAACGTTAACTTTAGCCCTTTTTCTAACTTCACTCTAAACGAAACAAAAACAAACTGATTGTTCAAAAACACTGTCACTGATGCCAACCAACCGTCCTTCCTATAGTTTGTCTGTAATACCAAAAATCTAGAGATGTCAAATATACATAGGTACTAATCAATAAAAAGTTAATAGTTTACAAATGTCACTAAAAATGTTCTTAGTTTCCAACAAAATATTGAAACCCAAATCTAGAGATTTAAACAACTACATTATATAATATTCCTCAGTCTTATATTTATAAAATGTAAAAAATTTAATTTTTCACAATAAAACAACACCTAACAGTAAAAAAACACATCTGATTTGGTGCATTGTTGTAAATGTGGTCTACCTATCTACTAACATTTTGAATTTTTAACTAACATTTGCAAAAGGTAAACATATAGTTGGGTGTGTTGTCTCTTCCTGGATAGGTATGCTGTGTGTTTGTCGATAGATTTTCATCAATAAAAGGCAAAATTTCAGGTAGAAAATGAACTTTTGGAATCCAATTTAGCTTTGAAGCAATCCCAAAAGTTTTCCTCCAAAAAGGCAACTAATTAATCTCAGTTTCAAATTTCATCTTCAAACCCCAAACATTCAGGAGTTGCAAGGTACTACACAACAATTTCAATATAGGTAGGTATATACATATACCCAAATATTTCACATTTTTATTCTAGCACAAGTAAAAAAGAAAACTTCCAACAATTTCAACTTTGAACATTTAATAATAACACACTCCGTACATAAAATGTCAACATAAATTATTGAGTCCACAAAAATCAATAATAGCTTTCTATGCGCCAAGGTATAGGCCTAAGTCAAAGTGCATTATAGATCACATTAAAATTACTCATAAATGACAAAATTGATAGTTTCATGTCTTATTCGAATGTCTGAAATTCGTAACTGGTTTTGAACTTTTAATCCGAGAATGTGCCTTTAACTCTATAAATAATCAGTGCTTTCTGTGAGAAAAATCCAATAGATTGATTTTTATAAAATATACCTACCCATTTTTTAGAATAAAAACCAACAACCTAACGAACAATCCCAAGTTCTTGCATGCATGTTAGTCAGGTGCAATTAATTTAAGGTGATCTTTGTTTGGTTTTTAAAATTTATCCGGCAAAACAAATCTTTATAACTATTCAATGTGTAGAACTTTTATGTGGAATATAAACTAATTTCCCCATTTTTGGCGAGTATTATTATGGTAATGAATCTGATATTTAACTTTTAATAAAAACATAAATATCAGATGTGATGCCAAATGTGGACATAATTCACTACTGCAAGCACATATTGTAACTGAATATGTTGCCATCATGACAGTTAGTTAATGCAAACTCGTTGTCTAAATGAATCCACAACCAATAGGTATATGTAGGCCTTCATAAATTGAATTGAGATATAATGAATACACTTCAATCTTTTGTTATTAACATATATTTTTAAGCTTGAAATATGATTGTACATTTAAAAACAACTATTGTTAATATAATTATTGATGTTAGATTTCACAAAAATAAAATTCAGAAGTTGATTATGTTGTCATGGTTACATTCTAACACACCTCAAGATTTTTGTTAAATATGTATCCAGGAGATCAGTAGAACTACGTGTATTTTCACTTCAGGAATATTTTAAAATGACCATGTAAAGTGCATCTTCGGTCAACACCTGTGGTGAATTTCGTTTTTCCAAATTCTGCTCAGTTCTCCGGAAAGAAATATGTTCAACGTATGGCAATTGACAGACCGTTCATTAAAAATGACTAAATTAAATTAATAGTTATATTTTAATATTTACTTTAAAGTTACTACTCATAGAGAGAAATAGCGCGCAACCAATGTGGTCACAGCAGCGTATTTTCCAGCCACCTGAGTGAGAGTGAGAGACTCAAAAGTATAATCAAACATTTTTAATAATGTTTTAGTTGGTATTTAGTTTAATTTTGAATAATAATTTTCCGTTGAAGGTATATAAATTTTTTTCCATCTGTAATAAGAAACGTTAAATTTGTAACCGCAAAATAGGTATTAATTTGAGAAAGATATTTTAATTTTTGGAAATTCTTATAATTGTACTAAAAACCGATAAAATATTACTTCTTACTGAAATATTTCTAATATTAAAACACATGTATACGAATTTGTATGAAATGTTGAAATTTTCCATAATTCAATTTACTAGAAAATTTATAATACTTTTAAAAAATTATTTCCAAAGACAAAGCAAAATTTAGAAAAACGAAATACACCAAAAAAGTATTCTTTAGCGTACGAGATTGACTGAAGATGCCCTTTAAATAGTTGAATCGAAAAATAAAGTGAACTTTCGGTGCAACTTTGCTTTCACACATTTAGATTTAAAAATACTTGTACTTTTGTTTTCTCAGAATATTTGTATTTACCGTCCAGAGGGGCGGGGAGGGTTCAAAAGTATCATGATTTCAATTATTGTGAACTGACAAAACGGCCGATCGCGGAGATTGTTTGCATAGATTTTAGAATAAACTTTTTATATCGTGTTAAAAATGTCAATAAAACAATCATATGGTTGCTATGTCTTCACAGAATCTAGTTATTTTCCTCAATTAGACATTTTTATATCTTCTATTCCCGCTGTTACCTAGGTACTCATATTTCAAGTGCATATTCAAGATATTTGTTCTACTTAGAAAATTTAACCAGAAATACATCTAGGAAATTTTATTCACTAAAGTCGATATGTAAATACATAGTATATATGTAGAATGAAATCTTTACTGAAAATTAAAAAATAATAAATAATAAATTAACATCTGTCAAGCCTTCGACAGTACTAACATCATAGAAATGAATATAATCCAACTAAAAGATGTGCAAAAATATATGGCTTCAACATAAACACAGTATCTTTTCAAAATTCAAATCAAAACTACGTAATCATGTGCATTTGGTTGTTCTATACCCAAGCTGAAGCATGATAAGATGGTCAGTCACGCTTGGCCAAACAATAACTGAATTTAAATCAAACTTTGGCATAAATTCAGGATTCGTACGAATTTTCCAGGATTTTTCCCTGAGTTTTCCCATATGTAAAACCATATAAAAAATATACGTGATATGATATCCCGACAAGGTTTGTGGTATATGTACATATGCATAATATATAAAGAGATCAGAAAATTAGATAATAATTACATGACATGGTCTAGCCAAGAAAATAGTGAATGTGGATAATAATAAATTCAGGACAAAATAGTTCATAAATTGTGTTAGGATTAAGATATTTAGTTCAGTTTTTGTTTCTAAATTTAAAAAATATATATGATATGAGACGATATGTTTGATTTCTAAAATAAAAAAATAGATTATTGAAAATAGATTAGATTACATAAAAAAATATAATGATTTAGCAGCAAAAATAATCTCTGAGCTTAGAGAATTTTAACCAATGTTCCCTGAGATTTAAAAAATGGCAAAATTCCCGGAGATTTCCCTGCGGTGTAAGAAACTTGTATATCCAGGAAATAGATGACATACCAAATCACTGTAGTTAAATAGGCAGAAATTGAATGGTAAATAGTTTGGGTCATAAATTACATTCAGTTTGTGAACAATTCAAATATTTGGATTATGTACCAAAAAAAACTGTCATTGTAAAACAATTCCATTGAAAAATCTTAATTGTTAACAGTTCTAGATAAAATACCATTCCCAAATACATTTTTTAACCCCAAAAAGAAACTGAATGTTTTTCCAACAAGTAGGTAAGTAGATATAGGACATAAAAAAAAACATTTTCAAAAGTCATGAGATCTATGCAACTTTTGAACCAATATTTTCTGACTTTATAGAAAGCATGTTGATAGATATCTACTAGATCTAGTGTGTCAATTAAGGTGCCTTTGCAACCATATTATGTAGATCAGTACCGGATAAATCTTGCTGATCCATCTAATTTATTAGTACAGAATGCAAGCGATACCGTAGATTTTGCTTCATCAGATAACTCATTAGACAAAATCTATGGGTGGGTGGGTAGGTAGGAACGACCTTTTTGCATTTATCAAAATACCTACCTACAACATAGATTTTCTAACAATGCAAATTAATTTCATATTTTAAAGCCTACTACGAGTATAAACAAATATAAAAAAAATATGTAAACCAATGTCCATTCAACTCCTAAATTATAGGTACCTATTTTAAATGGTTCAATATTTATATTTAGCAAATTGATTTTCGTACTTCAAAGACCAATCTTCAAACTAACCTTTTCTATAAACAGACTGTTGAGATATACAATAAAGATTAAAGATTTTAAACATAAAAAAATCGAATTTCATAGGAATAAATATAAAAACTTTCAAATTTATCGACTAAATCAATTCGTGTATCAAATTCTCTATCAATCTCGAGTAGATGTTTGACCTCAGTAAAGTAAAAAAAAAATGGAAACAACTATTTTGTTAAAAGGTTGTTAGTGAACACAAATATTTGGTTCTAATCTCTAAAAGAATATTCATCTCTTTTTATAAACCTGAATTTTAAATATTTTTTGTTGTTGATAAAAACTCACTAATTACAGAAGGGAAAACTAAGTATGTTAGTTGCAAAATTTAGGGTGAGCGGGAACGTCTATCCAACAATATGATACAGATTATCAAACATTTTCGATAATATATTTTAATCAACGGGTTGCAAGTTGGTGTAGTACCAAAAGGCAAACTGGCTATAAAATATGTAAATCACGATTTTGTTTGTCGATAATCAAATAATGCTGAGGATTCGCCCGAGAGTGTAGGACGTGGCTATTTGCGGCCAAATAAAGGACAAATTATATTGTGTGCATTTACATTAGAGGATTTATGAACAACATATCCAGCAGTCAGGCGTCTGTATTATTAAAGAGAGAGACACACAACTCATTCCGTGGCAAACTCCATTCTGCTGTAAGCGTCTTCTGATGCTCTATATAATACAAGGAGGTCATAATGAAGAATAAACCGAGCAATATTGAGAATAACAGAAAAAAACATCTCCATACACAAGGCAGCTAGCTATAAGTGCATACACAGTGCAGAAATTCATGTTTTCCTGTCATACATAGGTATGTATGTTGCTGTGATACCATATTGTACAACATCTCGTGACAAAACAGCATTTTTGATTGATTTAGCTCAAATTAGCTTCTCTACAAAGATTACCCAACCGGTTCTACAGAATAGTTCCCATTATAAACAACAACTCAGGAGTGTTGTTTCGACGCTAATCACCTCCTGGGCAACTCGTAATCATTAATATGTTAGGCCGACTATCGAAACTAAAGATAGTCTGTGTATTAGGACAATAAATTAAACCGTAAATCAAAGAGCATACCTACATACCTATGCATATACATATTCAAAGAAAAAACTAATATTTCTTGGAAATAGTTAATTTGTATTTTAATTTTATAACTTAAACAAAATTGTGGAATATATTTTGTAAAACAATTTTGGTTTCTTAAAATTAATTGAACTAATTGAAACCAAAACATTACCTAAACTATTCGTTATTTTAATTATTGAAGCAATTAATTCGTTCATTTATTAATTAATAAAATTTTTAATATTAATTAACAATGACAAGAAACTTTTTGAATTAACCGAATGCTCAAATAAATTCTTATAATTTACAGGCTATTTAAATCATAAAGCCGGAAATAAGTCGTCATATCAAGATTTTTAAAAATGAATTAATAACCTGGATAATGTGCTTTTTGGATAAAAACAAAATACCGCGTTGTTTTTTTAAAAATTAAAGTTTTAGTTTGCTCAAAACAGAAACTTTTATTAAACTATCCTACAACTTCAAGTTCTATTGAAGTTAACCAGTAGATGCTAAAAAATATTCAGATTATACTTTTTTTTATTCTATAAGTATCAGTATCGAAATTGTACTGAATTTTATTGTACTTCGTTTGTTTTGTTAACGGGGCATTGAATTCCTAGGTCATTCCAATCTTATTAGACACTATACATTGTTTATATCCGTACCAATTTGATGAAGTCGATCGACTTTTTGACATTTTTATGAATATTGACAAGTAGAAAAAAAATTAATAAATTATGACAATATGAGAATATAATATAATTTGTATCGATCATTAGAACATATTCAAGACATCTCAAACAATCTGTGGTATCATGACGAATTAACCATCTAACTACAATTTCATTTATCATATCAAACTCAACCCTTATGCGCAAACCGTCATTAATCGATTTAAGACATCGCAATTTGATAACCAATATTGTACTGCTGTTCCTGAGGTAGTACATAATACCTAACAGAAGAACAAAATAGTTCCTTACTGCGATACAAAAAGTAACTTAATTAATTAGATATCCGATGATCTGTTAAGCATGAAATCTCTACTAGAAATTGTTTCTTTTGATACTTTGCTGGAAGAATACTACCTATATAATTTAATAATTTGCTTTCCAAAAAACCTTGCTTGTTACACATAGAGCCAATTGTGGAAAAATCATCAAGATTGAAAACATAACAAAGGCACTATATTGCTGAATTTTGAAAGACAAAATAATAAATTGATAAACAATCAGTGTATAGAAAATCCATTAAATAACCCATCTATCTAATCACAATATTTAATTTCAATTGTTGAAATTAGATATAGCACAATAACAATGTACCAAATTAAGAAATTTCATCGAAAATATACAAATAAAAAGGGCAAATAGAGACAAAATGTTTGGTCTAGTTTGGATAATATACATTCATTTATTAGACTAAGTTTAAATTTGTACAATTCCGAAGGCAATCTAGGTAATAAAATATGATTGAAGAAGAATTACAATCCTAATCAAATTTAAATTCTATCAAATCTATTTAATTGAATACCAAATGATGAAATGAAAACATTTCTAGTGAACAACATTTATTTAAAAAAAGTTACTTCAGAGTAAAAGTATAAATTATAAATCTAAAAAATAGCAATCATATCAAATTATAATGGCAAAAATTAAATTTAGTGTAAGAAATTTAGAACATTAGGAAGTATTTGATAAGAAGACTTAACCTACCTATGCGTGGCCACCATACAATGATTCTCGGGCCCGTGTCGAATATGAGTGAGTGGAACTGGACCCCAAATGTCGTGCAAACTCTCCGGCAGGACGGCCACTAGGAAGGGTCCCAGTTCAACCCACAAGTGACACGCATGTCGTTCAGGAGGGAAGATAGTCATTTTGAGCGTCACTCGACCAAGACGTTCGCCAGTTATCTGAAGATGAAAATAATCACACAATGCAGCTGCCTCTTGAACGCAAACAAGATCTATCCCCATCATCCTGTGCGGGCCATAGATATATTTTTTATATATTTAAATAAAATCTATACATATATATTATATTTTTATCTCATGTTATTTGGGCACGATATAAATATAACCATTCTTCTCTGCCTACTATTAACTGATTTAATAAAATTTCAGATATTTGACAACATGAAGCATTAAACATAGTTGCAATATATGAACTTTTATTCAATTTACTTTCCACTTGGTAACTGTTGCTGGGGTCGCAAATTTTTTGCATTGCAACAAGGATTATTTCACTATTTTAGATGTTTTAAAACCATATATGAACATTCATTTAACTTGCATTTCACTTAACAACTGTTGCTAGGAATGCCATTATTTTAGTAACCAAGAATTTTTACTATTTTGCTCACAAACCTAAATATAATTAATGGAAATTGGATTATATCAACTTCATGTTTTATCTTGCCATTTAGTAACATTTGCTAATATCAACAAAGGACTTCTAATGTATCGCACACGTATATATATAATCAAATGGATGTTTGAATACATAATTCTTTAGATACCACATATAAAACTTCATTTTTAATCTACTTTCTACTTAGCTACTATGGATACAATATTGCATAACAACAAGAGATTAAATTAAATTGATTACAAAAGAAGGAAAAAAGGTAAAAAATGATATCTCAAACCCTGAAATAATAAGTTAATTTTTTGTGTTAACTGTCACAAGATAGTATGAATGCTGTTATGCTTTTAGCTAAATGATATTTTAAAATATTTGAGCTAACAAAATCAAAATTAATTAATAAATTACTTCTGTTAGATGTCCATTCTTCTGCCCTTTCTTTAAAGATACTTGAGACTTTGAAATGGTAATATTGTAAAAATACATCCCTACAATTAATTATTTGGAATTGTCTTTGAAAAGTACTCTATACCTAATGCTATAAATAAAATGAATCCAACTTTATTGCAATAGTTTCACAAAAAAAGTCATGTCTAATTTTTGTATAAAAATAAACGAATCATTCTACATAGAAACAAATATCTGTTTTAGAATAAATATGGAGAAATTAATATTTTAGAATAGCAATAGTAATAATGCAGTTCATTTTTCTCTACAAAAGTATATTAGGTAAATTGTGACTTTTTTATCGCGTCTTTGTTGTTTACTTAGGTATAGGTACCTATAGCTGGAATTTAACATAATATTCCGGAGTTTAGGTTACAGAAATTTAACAGTCATTATTATATTAGAAATGTAGATTCTAAAAAAGCTCGAAACAAAAACAAGTAAAAGCCTCAGTAGCTACCTAACTAATCTTCTTTAAAACTTCCTGTATACGGCTTCCTACATACATTTCCACATATAAATATTTTAAATGAAATCAATACAGTTAGTTAAACATTAGCTTCATTCAAAGCAAAAACAAGTTTTTCAAATATGCTTTTTGGAGATTCACTGTGTGCTGGATCTTAATTGTAATTTTATAGTCAGTGATACAACCTAAATACCTACCTAATAACACATCAAAGTTAAAATTAATAATCCATTCTAGAGATACAGGTATCTCCAATATTAATAGTTAGGTATAGAGGTATCTAAAAGATTTATATTGACAGGAAATACATATCAATTTCCGTTTCAAATTTCTTCTTAGCAAGGTCGGTACATAGGTATTGCAATTAGCTTTAGTATTATATTATTTTAACTTTGTAAAAAGACATTTTGTAGTTAGAGTTACTTAAAGAAATTATTATTTATCTGTCCATTATGTAACAGATAGTATTTTTTAGTAAAATTTTTGATGTAATAGATTTATAATAAATTGTAAAGGTTTACAATTATATACAAAAGAAAAGATTAGGTACATTAAATAAATCTGCATTTACAATTTGAAAATAATCGAAAATTGGATTTATGTGTTACTTGATTGTAATTGGTCAATAAATATTGTGTTACTTGATTGTAATTGGTCAATAAATATTGTGTTACTTGATTGTAATTGGACAACAAATAGGTACTATGTTACTTGATTGTAATTGGACAACAAATAGGTACTATGTTACTTGGTTGTAATTAGCCAATAAATAATATGTTACTTGATTGTAACTGTTTAGTATATAATAAGTGTTGATATATTGTGGATGATTTGTCAAATGAAATGGATAACAAAGTGCTTTGCAATCTATATAGTTTATCATAGCAATAAACAATATAACTTTCTAAAGGTCAAATAAAAAAAATCTATTCACATTTCTACATTTTATTAACACTAAACCTTTATTTAAAGTCAATAAAAGATTAATGAGTTATAAAATGTCCATAAATAATAGAACTCATTCTCAAACAATTCACCCAACCTACAGCTAGCTAAAATTGCCTAACTAGTAAGCAAAATTTAGATTTAGATAAACATAAAACCAATACAAAAAACAAAACTAACATAGATACCTACATGTTTGTGTGTGTGCATATTGGTAAACCTAAACTTCAATTAAAATATAATGTACTGCCAATTTTATTTACATCTTTTAACAAATATCTACCCACTTTTCATTAAATCATATATAGTTTTTATACTTTCTTCTTAAAGAATGAGACGGGGACGCACCTACTTCCTTGATATTTACCTATATATCTATACATAGCGACTTTACCTACCAACATATATCTACATTTATGTAATAGGCTTTGATCCTAAAGTTAAAGTAACATTTTGGTCAATTTAGAGCTGGTAGAAGAAAAATTTGTTGATTAAAAAGATTCGACGGAGCGTAAGAATTTGTCTAAAATACCCCAACTTTTAATTCAAACTGACTACCTCAGCCATGTGAGCATAGGCTATAAGGACTTAAGCACGAAAAACACCAAACAGTGCTAGCATCTCCCAAAGCACAAAACCCTCAAGTTGAACTCAAACATCCTTTTCGTTTGAGGCGGAGACAACCAGGAATTCAAATAGATATTCATACCTTTTTTGGTTTAAAGCTAACAACATCAACAATATTATACCTACTAAGTACAAATAATAATATGAAACCAATCTAGTTCATTCAAGTTGATTGCTATTATAGAAATAAATTTAAAAAATGTTGGTCAGGCTAGCCGCCGCACACAAGAGGAATTAGTCAGTAATGAATGAAATAAAGTTGGTTTAAAGTGATCCCATTGACAACATAGAGCAAAGCTGAGTGACAATTATCAAATAACGGAACTACACAATGATCGTGTCAAGTTCTCGTTATTTGGGAAGAAGCCACTTGATTGCAGTTTAGACCTGACCTATTTACGTCCAAAAGAAAATGAAAGTTACTGTTTGTGATGTAGGTACCTATGACTACTATATGTAAATTAATATTGTTCTAGTTTTTGGAAAGTAAAAACATTTTAGTGATCAAATGTCTAATGTTGATTCAGACAAAAAACTTTTATTTAAAAACTACATACATTCGAAAACAATGTAAGTCATTGGTCATGAACCAGGTCGACGCAGATAAGAGAGGGCCGAATCAAGATGTTTTCGAATAAATTTTCAGTGTTTTCAGAGGACGCGATAAAATAAATTTATGATTGACTTTACGGTTAGGTGTTCTAAAAGACTAGGTATTAGTGTTCAAATATGCTTATTCACTTAATATGTATGTATGTATTTAGATGGGACGTGTTATGGTCCATCGTTTCAGCACTGAGACAACAGATTTCAATTATAAATACTATACTTTTTAGAGGCTAAATAGAGCAGTAAGCGATTTACGCATAAGATGGGTAGGCAGAATTTGTTATCGCTGCTTTGTAATTCAGTGGTTTTGTAATGATACATATTAATACAGCGACGATAAAAATACTTCTTATTTAATTACGAAATATCAAAAATTCAAGTGTAAATAAAAACTTCAATATACAAATAATATTCTGTAGGTATTCATTTGGTATCTACATATCGTCTTTGGTTGGAGGTAAGTAGGTACTTTGTATTCTAGATGGCCGCTATACCAAAATTTCTCGATATAGCTAGGTTGATTTACAAAAAATAGCCAAAGAATAATGAAAATTATTCAAATATTTGATGGTAAATAGTTCTAATTATTTAATAAATGGTGTATAATGTAGTTTATTGATGAAATAAATACTACTTATTTTCACCATTTCGAGCCTCAATCTAAAAATAAAAAGTTAATTTATTTCGCTCTTTTTCTCTATTTGGTAGCAAGTGTTCAAAAAATATTGTAAATATTTCATTAAAATAAGTAAATTATATATATTTAATTAAAGAAAGCTGTAAAATATTTAAAAAACATAAAATTTGCATGTTTTCCTAACTTTTATTGAGGCACCCAATGGTAACGTCTTATATTTTTTGCCAATCAGAAACCAGAAACTAAATTGTAAACAATAACGGATTTTTAAACAAGTAAGCCGTCTAGTCAAACTATATAACGTCTTTGGTTAACACCCAGCAAAGTTTTATAAACGATTTCAACATTATTTAGATAACTTGTCGAACACCTTAATAAATCAAGAACAATATTTTATGCTGTATATAACAAAATAGAGAGCGCCTGCATATAAAATATATAAAACACAAGCTTCACATTCGCTTAATTGAAACTTTGATGAGAAACTAACAAATGTAAACACTTAGTTTGAAGTCCAAAATGCTAAAGTTTTCTGGCATTACTCAAAACTTTGAATCTAATATTTTAAAATAGCATTTATTTAAAAATACTATAGTACCAACTTATAGTATTACTTTTATAGTTTGAAAGATTTTAATTTATTATTTTCTAATTTTGTTTGCTGCAGTAAAGATTTCATTCTGCACATTGAGCAAACACACTTTTTTACCTCTTTGGTTTTTTAATATAACCTCGGGACTGTTGTTAGTATAAAACTAATCAGTGTCTATTATTAAGAAAAATAAATTCTGGATATACCTAGCTCAAATGGGAAATATTCATCCATAATTTCTGTAAATCTAATGATTAACTTAACAAATAGCATTTACATCTAAACACAGCCAAATGGTTTATTTCTGAAAGCAAAAATCAACTCAACTAATCCTTATCACTGTCTCTTGGCAGCTGCAGCAGTATGGTTTCAAACATGTTTCAAATCAACTTTCAGTTCAAGAGACCAAATAATTTTTAACTTATTGATTTATACTTAATCAAGTGAAAATGAAGTGAAGGTTGAATGGAAACTTTGAACACCAAGCCGACCGGCTTTTGTCACCTACAACCTAAGTGCCTATCTAAATATCCTTGATACAAAAAAAATAATGTCGTTACACAATAGCAAAACAGCAAAATAAATAGGTAGGCAGTTCAAAGAAGAAAGTGATGAAACTAATCTTTCTAATGTGTGTTCTACTAATACTAATAGTATTGAAAATTCTACTGAACTAGTCAGTTTATTGATTGGATGGCATTTATCTCCTCAAATAGACAACTAAATAGTTGAGAAATTATACATCGTATTATGATAGGAAGTTATGATAATAATAAATTCCACAGGAAAAATGGGAAATAATAAAATGAAACTATGTACATAATATATAATATTTTATATTACGCAAAGAATTGGCAATTGTCTGTTTGGTATCTTTTATAGAGACAAAGAGAAAGATACTACAGGAGCTTCTAAAAGCATAATTGATATTTCCATTTCCGTTTTTTATTTATCTAGAGAGAGAGAGAGTCAGGCAATGGTTTTATCACTTTCATGTACTATGAGAATTAACGGGAGAGGCGAAACACCCAACACCTAAAGCAAAATCAACCAAAAGTGTCATGAAATACTTTTTCCCTTTATGAAGCATATACCTACTACATAAATCAACAATTAATATTTTATTAGTCCGTGTAATTAAGTCTAATAATTATATATGGTTGTGTCATTTTTTCTATGATAATGATTAAAAATTAAATATATGGTATATATAAAGTATGAACACAAATCATCCATGGTGAAATGTCAATTGCTTTATTAGAAAGGTCGTAATATACGAAAGAATAGATTATGTAATTATTAGACTTTTTCCTGGAAACTAATAATTAGAAGATAATAGTATAAAAGATGATAACATTTCTGATTGTTTCTCGTAAAATAAAAAGCTTTATGAGGAATGTGGAAATATCATGATCAATATATTATTTATTCATAATAACATTACCTATATAAGAAAACGTAATTAAATGTCGCAAAGTAAAAGACAACAGTCTCAGGGAGGTGAACAATTTTTATATGATTTCACGATCGTTAAATTAAGTGATAATATAAAAGATTGTATTATTGAAGTATTAACCCCCACCCCATCCCCGTTTCCACATCTGAAAATCATCCTACAGACACAGGGAGGAAGAGGGGACTATTATCTCCCCCAGAAAATTTGATAATTGACTATGTTGAAATTTTGTCATTGATTTTTTGGCTATAAAAGTACATTCCATCTCGTTGTCATTCCATGTCAATACTACTCCATGTTGATTCTATTCCATGACAATGCTATTTCATGTTGATTCTATTTCATGTCAATGCTATTCCATGTCAATGCATATTCTACGTTGATTCTAATCCATTCAATGCTATTCCATGTTGATGTTATTCCATGTCAATGCTATTCCATGTTGCTGTTATTCCATGTCAATGCTATTCCATGTTGATTCTATTTCATGTCGGTGCTATTCCACGTTGATGGTTTTATATGCCTATATTATTCCATTCTTATTTCCATGCCTACGGTATTCCAAGCTAAACAACATATTTTTAACAACTTTTAATTTTCCATATCGGTAGGCACCTTTAATTATGACTAAAACCGACATAGATGGGGTCACAAGAATGTAACTTCATAGAATATTGTAATAATAGGGTGAGTATCAGTCAACTAAAGGTGTTTTAAATTATATTTTTAATTTCCAAAAGGGTGTTAAGTTAGCTTAATAAGCCTTACAACAAAATATAGAAATAGAATCATTTCCTCATCGGACGTAAATATGAAATAATGATTAAAAATACAGTATATTTGTCAATCATTAGAAATTAGTACATTACATAGAAATGGGTTTGTGGCTAATGGCAGGCTGAACCTACCTACAATAATAATGAGGATTCTGTGTCAAAACTTTTCATAGAATGCAGCAATGTAAAACGACAATATTTGGATGACTCTATATAATGTTGGATGGGAAATGTGTACGAGAGACATTATTTCATGCATTGGGACATTCAATTCAATCATTAGACATAATTCTGTATGTAGTTGAATTATTAATATAAAATGTAAAAAATGTAATCTCTAATGTTTTACTAAAATTTATTGTCAATCTAAATAGCTACCTACCTAGGTACCTTACTATATATTTCCTTAAGTATGTAGTATTTTATGAAGAGTGATTTTTATCATTAAAAAAATATTCTCCATAATTTCGTTTTTTTTACTCAAATTGACACATACGAGGGGGAGTCAATAAGTAAGCGGACTCGATATGATATAAGTATGCCATAGAGAATATCAATGTATTTTT
>JAUYWI010117972.1:0-21283 GCA_034780595.1 Parotoplana pacifica
AACTGCTCATACATTTGGTCGCCTCCATGTAGAACTGCTCATACATTTGGTTGCCTCCATGTAGAACTGCTCATACAAAATACCAAACTTAGTTTTTTTACTATATATATTTTGTGCCCCAATTTATAGAAGTTTCAAATTCTAAAATAGTATTTGTTTGGACATAATCAGAAAATGTTGACAAGCTTTTGCATATTATAGAAAATATGTACTTTTATCATAAGTCATCAATTTTATACCTGAATAATATTTTTCTGCTAATAATATATCACTTTCTCAAAGTTTATAATTAGCTAGTGCTGTCATGGGTGTAGCAATATGTAGAACTTGAAAGGTATTTGATAATCAGCAAAATTATAGCAATTATGTAATTTACCCAATATTCGACTTTCCATGTTTGAAACTTCTGACTTGATGAATACAATGTTTTAAAATTGAACAGATTGGAGATGGTTTGTCACAGCCCCTTTGGTGATCTATGCTGGAATGACCCCTTGACCTTTTATCTATACACTCGTTTATTTGTATTTAGTTTATGTTTTGTATTTCACAAAACCTTGTTTCCTTACTTTTTCATGCTGTTATCCTATTGATTCACATAGTTCATTTAAAAACTTTGTTTTTTTTCAATCCTCTTGTTTCTATTGCACAATATGTATTACTGTTCGATTGTCTGGAGGGTCATTCCATGCCAATTTATCCAAAATAAGAGAAGTGTTGTGGCTGAACTTCTCTAAATTGTTTCAAACTCTCACCAAGTGTTCTCTCTCTACTTTAAAAGGAATGTATTTCAACCATAATCGTTGCATGCAACTGGATTTTCTACAAAAAACATGTGCATCTGTACACAAAAGTGCCCATTTTAAATACTGCATTAAAAGTTTCAATTGGTTATAAAACATTGCTTTAATTTTTAAATTGTAGAAATTAATATAAACAATCTGCCTTAACAAAGTTCAATATGTTGTTGAAAAAGGTGATAAATATTTGAAAATTACACTTTTTGTTTAAAAATGACATTTTCAGTGATTTGTAACTTTTTTCTAAAGAGCTATAAGTATTTTTCATGTACAATTTTGGTCTCTCGACAAGGCCAAAATTAGAATTGAGATCATTATAGACAACAAAAAAATATTATGAATGGCTCAAAAGTAAAAGAGAGAGATTTTTGTCATTTTTAAATAAGAAATACAAAAATCTCTTCTGATCAAGGTATGAAGATCAGGGTAATTAGATCAATATTCCTGACAATGGTGAGGCCAGCAATGTTGTATGGGATGGAGACTGTGACTGCTACAAAAGGGCAGGAAGAAAAGTAGCAGACCAGGTGAAAGGTCAACTGTATAAAACAATGGTGAGGCCAGCAATGTTGTATGTGATGGAGACTGTAACTGCTACAAAAGGGCAGGAAGAAAAGATGCAGGCGGCAGAGATGAGAAAGTTGAGGCTCCGGTGGTGAGGAGAGAGGTGGACTATGTGGGGGTAGAAGAGTCAGCAAGATGAAGGTGTGGGAATAGGAGGCGTTGAAGATACCCAAATAGAAATGGGAAGACTGCATCCGTTGATGATAGGGAGCAGGTGGGCGTCCGAGAGGATGATGCAATGGACGGCACGAAGTGGAGGAAAATGATCCCTCACCGGCGACCCCGCCTAAATGTATTAAAAACTTTATAGTTAAATAATATCATAAAGTAAATATCGTATCAATGAATTTAAGAGAGAGTGAAAATTGGAAAAATTTAATTCACATTGTGCAGTCATTAATCGGCTTTACGAAGAAAATAAAGCATCCATAAAAATCGGAATTTATCATTTAGTAAAAAACATTATTATAATTAAAGCACCTGATAAATTAAACCGTCATAATTCATCTGGCAATATATTTCAAGAGATAGTTTGAAATATATTGCAAAATGAATTTGGATGTTTTTAATTTCTCTTTAAAAAGAATATTATAAATTATTTGGAACTCCTCGTATGAAAACTACAAAACCTTTAAGCTGAGGAAGCCGGAATGTGATCACTTTTGTTGACAACCTTTAATAACATTAAAATATGAAAACTAGAGGTGCTCTGGTTGTGCAAGACTTATAAATGGCAATTGCATTTATTGCTGAACAAAACGAGCAATGACATTCGCTTGGCGACACAGGAGGGCGTCATTATCAGTGGCGGATACAGAAGTCGCCCTCTTACTAAAATGAGAAGAAGAATAATCTTCTGCGCCCCTCTAAAAACTAAAGGAATACAGTGAAGATTAACAAATTCACAACACAGGGACTTTCTAAAAAACCTATGGTCAAATTTGTATAGATAGTTTGTAGCTTTTTTTAATTGCTCCAAAAAGCCTTGACCGATTGACAGATCATTTGGCATCTTTGTTTACCTAATTCTTGTAGACAATATCTGAAACCTAAAATTCTAGCATTCGAACACTCACATAAGGTCAAGTTTAACGCTTCCTAAACAATGAAGTTAGGCTAATAAGGTTAAAAGACACTTTTCGTAAAGAACACTTTCTTTCTTTGTTATTCCGAGCGGGTTGTCTGTAGATCTATCTAAGATCAATTATGTCCTCATGTAGGTAGGTAGGTATCTGACAAAATGATTTCTTGAACATCCATTAGGTATTATATCCGCCGCTAATGTTTTTCTTGAATGCATTCACTCACACATACAAATTGGTAGGTAATTTTATCAAGTCTAAAAACAATAGTGGGTTGAAACATTGATTAGTTTAATTCATTTAATAAAATATCCTAATTCTATATCTATTTCTTGATTAAAAAATAAAGTGTCAATGTCATGTATTGACATGCCCCAATATATGTATGTGCTGTCATACTGGTAGGTTTCCTTCAATTCCCGTGCTAGAAAATGAATGAACACTTCAGAGAGTGAGTGGCATTCATTCTTGATAAAAGTATACATAACCACACGAGTATAGAAGTCCAATCGATAATATAATTATTTGACCGATTATCAAATCCTATTAAATGTTATAAAATGATGGATGATAATCGAATTAACCGCAAATTCTAATTGTTTTAATGAATAAACTTTGAGCTATGTACTACTCGTCTACTTAGAAATGTAATTTAGAGATTCACTAAAATCTTCAACTAACCAGAAGTTTTTCTCACCAATCAGTACTCGCGTTCTGATTAGCATTTAAATTTCAGATTGTAGTTTCTTACATTCCAAGACGTGATTGCATAGAATAGTCGGAAATAACTATATTGATAAAACTCGTCCTTTTCATTTTTCTTTGAAATGTTGAAGAAAAAGACGAGCATTGGGTATGTGACATATTACACAGTTTTCCCATTTTTCAAAAACACGTTTTGTATTTACCTTAAATGTCAATTGTTACAGCAAAAGCATCGAGAAAAGACAACATATTTTACTGAATAATTTTAATACATTTTGTTTTTTCTTGTTAAATGGATTTAAAAACGAAAGGATATTAAACTTTCTCATACAAAATATTTCAGAAATGTTTTGTAGAAACAAATGTTATCTTAATACACCAAAAAATATTGTATTCAACTTCATTAATAGGAACTCGTGCTTTTTATTTTTCGTTGAAATAAAGAAGAAAATCAGCATTTGGTGTGTATGTGACATATTACCGATGGACTAGGCTGTCATTTTCACAGTTTCCCAATTTTGCAAAAACACGTTTTGTATTTACCTTAAATGTCAATTGTTCCAGCAAAAGCATCGAGAAAAGACAACATATTTTACTGAATAATTTTATTACAAATTTGTTTTTTTTAATGTTAAATGGATTTAAAAAAGAAAGGATATTAAACTTTCTCAGACAAAATATTTCCATAATGTTTTTTTTTGGAGAAATGAAAGCCAAGTCGCATTATCTTTTAGAATCTGTTGGCGGGTCAAGCCAACAGAGTAAATGTTTTAAATTTATTTTTGTCTGTTGTGGTTATAATGAATGTATGTGCAAAAATGTTCTCAAAAGAACTTCAGTGTTTTTAAGCATGACGAAATATCTGTACATGATCTATTTACGTTCTGTGATATTTGAGGAAACTTCACATAATTTCAACATTATAAATCATTACTGCATAAATGAGAATCGAATGCAGCAAATTACCGAAAAACCATAGATATTTTGTTTGTTTGATGTTAGTACTGCTTTACAAAGTATAATATTGGTTTGTTTTGATGATAGATAAGGAGCACTTCAAATAACTAATAATTTATATCCCAGCGTTTCTTTAAAATAATGCAAACTTTTGAAAAGAAATTTCTTAAGGCAATGACTTTTTAAATTAGATATTTATTTAGATTTTATAATTGTGTGTCACTTGAAATTACGACAATAAAACTTGAGTAATTAACTAATTTTAATGTCAATCACTTTTATATGGATAGATTAAATTCTGTAAAGTTCCAAAATCCATCTTAAGAAAAGAAACTTCAAGAGAAAAATACTGATTTTCAGAAATAAATCTATCCAACCCAATTAAGTGTCTCATCTTGACAAATTTATGCTTTACATAAAGCTGAGTTTTCATAAACTAAGATTCCTGGTCAATATTCTAATTTCGGCCTTGTTGAGCCTCATCAGCCAGGCACAATCACAGCCTGAGTAATATAAAATTATGAATATACATACATTCATCTATAGTGTAGAATTATTATTGAAACAGTTAACTAACTAAAACAAACCATTTCTTCCGGTATTTTGAAGTCTGACTAAAGAATATGTGTTGTTTGTCATCACTATTTGTATTATTTTATTTATATAATGACGTATTTGACTTAAATTTACCAAAGTTTTCAGCAAACTACCACCGCATGTCATATTCTTTTATTATTTCATAGTACTTTTCTTTTGAAATGTCAACCATACACTGTACTAACTTACATAGATGTATACTACACTAGTAATACATATATTAATAAAATTTTAGCATAATTTCATTATGTTGCAATGTGTTATTTGAAAGATAAAATGTTACCATCAGAATCTTGATATTGTGCGATTTTTCCACTTGATGTCATATCCTACTTAATTGGCTCAGATTAAATATTTCTACTCAGTGAAGCGAAAATATAATTTGAATGGGAAATACTCAAAAAAGGTTTTGCAATCTCTAAGCGAAATGTCCAAAATAAAAAATATACATACATAGATAAATGTGGGTAAAATGATGAAAGACAAATATAATAGTAAAATCATTATATCGGGTCTTGCAACAAATGTCGCTTTTGCAGTATTGAGGAAAATTTAGAGACAATTATTGCTGCCCGTGGTGATTGCCTATAATCTTCTCATGGCCAGAATCATAGAGTAAACATTCCACTATTATTACTCTATGGCGATAATCACAGAGTAAACATTCCACTATTATTACTCTATGGCGATAATCACAGAGTAAACATTCTACTATTATTACTCTATGGCGATAATCACAAAGTAAACAGTCCACTATTATTACTCTATGGCGATAATCACAGAGTAAACATTCCACTATTATTACTCTATGGCCAGAATCACTTTCAATTGTGTTATTGTTTACAAATTTGTTATCGACTATTTCTATTTTATTTAAGAAAACGACACTTTTTTCAAAACTCTATTCATATAAGTACACATTGGTTCAGAATATGTTTAAAGAATGCTTTTTAAAACAGAGACTAAGTATTATGAAAGGTGAAGTGTCGTCATGATGTGGTAAAGCACTAACACTAAATATGAGTGAATAAATTCACGAATAAATCTATTTGAAATAAGAATAAACAGCAAGTCTATTGCAAACAATTTTGCTGGCTTCAGCCGTAAAATAGGTCACTTTGAACTCATAAAACTAAAAATTTATAAATCTATCGATGGCTGTCAATTTTATGTCAATTTATTGTTCATTATACAATTTACAATATATAATTTGACTAAATGTCATTGCAGCATCTTATATTTCAATTTTATTTAATTAAAGACACAAAATGGAATAAATTGATACCAAATTAGTTTAATTTTATCGATGGATTTAACTTTTATTTAATGTTATCATTATTATACTACTTATCTAATAATAGGATAAATAGCATCAATAATAAAAAATAATCATAATAGCTAATTAAGCATTATATCATAGCTAGACTCAAAAGAGAGAATCTTCACTAAGAATTAGTTCCAGTTGATAGCGTTTGAATTATAAATTCAAAGAATTATTAAATCATAACAATATTTCATGAACTGTATTAGGTACAGATTTTGGGAACATGGTTTTTAAAGCTGTCTGGAATTGTAGTTTTGAACGGTACGAAGTAAATAATTTGCACAGTTCTCATTGATTTCGAGGTAGTTTGTATCGCATCCAAGTTCTGGTAAAATCGGAATGTACGCACGCTTCTTCGGATTACTTAGTAAAAATACCAACAAATGACATCATGAACTAAAATACCGAAAGTACATCAACAAGCTATACTAAGATTAACAGTCATTTGTAGTCGATAATAAGGATGACAATATATAAGCCAGTAAATGTACATTGACTCAAAAACAATCCAAAAACACTAAAATACTTATAATTACATAAAACAAGTCAAAGATAAGACCAAAATAGAATGGAATAAACTACCAAATAATCTGAAGGCAATTAAAAATAAAATACAGTTTAAGGAATTGCTAACAAAACTCCTTAAAAATAATGACGTTTTTACAGTTATTAACAGTTCATCATTCCTTGCGGCATGATCATATATTTTCTGTGAAAAATTATATTATATAACATAAATTGTGTGTGTACTATCATTTCATTTAATACATTTTGAAATTCATATTCAGTATTCGTTTTTCATGTACATAACTTAGATATCCATACATGTCATAATGAACTAGGCATATTTCCCCGTATGGACATTTGTGTGTACTTTAATTAGAATTAATTTTATATGTAACTCCTATAATTAAATATTATAATCAACATTATGTGATTGTAGAAAATTTGCACGTAAACAAAATTCTAGTATCCAAATGTCAACATATTTAAACAGTATACATTATTTGAAATATCTTTAAATAAACTTATTATTCTATATTTGTTTGTTTGTGTACCAAAAATCCCCATTTTGGAATATGACGCAATGAATTTTTGGTGTGATATTTTTATTTAGTTGTTCATATGACCATTTGAATTCGCCTATATTATTACGATAATCGAAATCTATGTTGACATTCTGGACATGGTAGGGACGATATCTATGAGTACCTCTACCTTTTAACATTGAGGAGATGGTGGAGACGATATCTATGAGTACCTCTACCTTTAAACATTGTGGAGATGGTAGAGACGATATCTATGAGTACATCTATCTTTTAACATTGTGGAGATGGTGGGAACGATTTTTATGAGTACCTCTACCTTTTAACATTGCGAGGATGGTTGGGACGATATCTATGACTATCTCTACCTTTTAATATTGTGGAGATGGTAGGTACGATATCTATGATGACTTCTACCTTTTAATATTGTGGAGATGGTGGAGACGATATCTATGATGACTTCTACCTTTTAAGATTGGTTAGAGACAATATCTATAAGTAGCTATCTTTTAACATTGCGAAGATGGTAGGAACGGTATCTATGTGAGTAATTCTGGAAGGTCGATTTCTAGGGAAACGTGGAAAAGGAAAACCAAGAAAGGGGATGTTAGAAGAATTCAAACCAAACACCTTTAGAGAATTGAAGGACCGGACAGCACACCGAGAAGGATGGAGAAAGTGGATGTTATAGAATTGAACCTGCCTAATAACTGATTCGGCAGAACACTATAGATAGATTTATTGATCATAAATCTAATTAGTAAAAATTTTGCATTATTATTTAGGCTAGATAAATGAATGATTGCAAGACAATCAAAGGGTAGACAGAGATATTTTATCCTAGTGTTGTGGAACGGGAAGTATCCATTAACGAGAATGTTATGTGACTATTTATTTAGAACTCTCCTCTTTTCTTCTAGATACTAGCTAGATGTGCATTCAAATTGGATTACACTCTCATCAAACTGACCAAGAGCGTCACGATTTCAGTGGGTGTAGAGGGCGGCTCTCTGCAGTTCAATCTATCCAATAGTCTGGTGGAGACAATTAAACAGACCCTGGCAGAGCTCTCAGTTGTAAAAAAAAACTTTTTTGTGTTTATTAGATGCTACTTAAGTAGGAAATGTTTCTTATTTTGTGCTAATAATATTTCTATTTTATTTTAGGTACAAAATGTCCAGCCACAGAACAAAGTCATTCAAAGCCAGTTGTGGGAGAAGAAAAACGCCAAACAACATTCTTGGTTGAAGGACGAAGAACCAATTGAACGTAAATTGTTGTTGTTTGTTTGAATTAAGCATAATGGTAATGTTTTCTTATATGATGTCAGTGGCATACTCGTACTAACAAATTATTAATTACTATAATTTTATAATATCTGTTTTATTAATGACCATTACTGTGTATTTCAAGTTCGCCCCTAATGCTACCTATTACTATTTATTTTGTAATTAAATGTCCATGAAAGAACAGACAAAGCTAAACTTACAAAAATTCAAAATCCATTTATATGAAACAAATAATTTGTCACTAGTCAACTGATATTTTTGGTGTTGTAGATTTGGTTTATATATTTGGTTAAGGGCATGTTTAACAGTATTTTCATGCCTTATTTTTCTTCTTTTTCCCTATTTTCTAGCAAAATTATCGAGGATGACAAGGCAAAGTAAATATCATCATCAAGTATTTCGTAACAAAATTCCTTGTTTATATTTGGGACTAATTTCCGGTTATCTATGATAATTTGACAAATGACTGAAGTTGGGCCCATTAATGTTGATGTTCTAATTCTGAACCAAATGGAATTTTATTGCGAAGTACTTTATAATATTTGGTATTTAATATTGGGGACATAGGCATGTAATTGTAGAAAACGCTGCTTATCTTTTGGACTACATGATTATTTAGCTCTTTTATTTTCTAACGCACCAAATAATATTGGCACAGATTGTATTTACAGTATGTGAAATAAAAAATGTCATAGTTGGCACAACGTTTTTGGTATAGACAATAAATACATAGATAATATTTATTATTGCTTGATAATGGCATACATAATAGATAGCGACATTAAATAATGGCCTAGATAATGTACATTTGCACTAAATGATGACTTAGAAAATACATATTGGCACTAAACAATGGCATATTGTAGGTAATATATTTTGTATGTAGTAAAATTATTTTTTTGTGAAAGCACATGTTTTCATTCCTCAGTGATTCATGTAATATTGTTGTATGACCAGGTTCTAAATACTGTTGCACTGACTGTAAGTAGATTTTCTGCACCCTCTGCCGAGCAATAACAACGTGAATTAATTTGTTATTGCACTCTCTCGATAGTTGAAAACTAAAAAAGTTCTAGAATATTGAAGATAAAAGGATTATCAAAGTTTACTCTAAATCAGCTGTTTTAAATATTAGAGAACTATGGCTTTTTTATTATACTGAACAGTGGACAATATATGGTCTAAGAGCCCATCAGGGTTTAATCATAAATCGAGGAAAAGGGTTAGTTATGCTTAATGTATAAATCCATTGAGTAGATATTCAGAAATAAAATTCTTGACTTCCTCCGCGGGTTATTATAGGCCATGAGCTCACTCAAAGTGGTTACTCAATGCATTTTTCTTATGCTAGTAAATGATCGGTTCCAGAAATCGCTTCGATTTACTTCAAATTTATACTGCTGGCTTCTGATGATGTTACAAGTATGTAATTTAACAAATTGGCGCGGTTCTGCGTTTACAGGAAATAGATTTTCGTGAAAACTTTATTTTTATTAAAATAATGTTTAAATAAAATACTACTTGCAAGTAATATACTTATAAAATACATAACTTTAGCCAAATTAACATTAAATATTTCACAGAAACCTATTTCCAGTTAACGTGGAGTAAATCGAAGCAATTTCTGTAACCGATATTTTTCTAGTATATGTAGTTTTTCTAAAAACTACATGGAGTGACCGCTTTGAGTGACCCCGTGGCCCACAATAACCCATGGAGGTACTCAAGAATTGGCTTTCTGAATATCTTCTTCTTCTATTAGCCGCACTGCGAGAATTCAACCCCATGTCGTAGCATCGAGTGATGTCATAACAATATCTATGCGTGTATTTCACAAATACTACTTTCAGAACCCTGTCCACCAAGTAACAAAGTGTGTCACGACCGGGTCTCGAACCGGGTGCCACCCGATCTGTTGTTGTCCAGCGCGCTACCCACTCAATTGATCTATACATTAAGCATAATAAACATTTAGTGCGCGATCTTATGGGCTTCGCCTCGACTTTGTGTCAGAGTGCAATAAAACTATTTACCATGGCTCTGTATAACAATTTCAAGATTCAGTAGAAATAGATTGGGTATCTAGTCTTAACTAATGGTTGTTTTTATCGTGTATACAAACGAATTTATATTTATTTATTTTCCATAAATTTAATGGAAAATAAAAAAGAAGAATTATAGAATTGTTGTCTAAGTATATTTATTTTAAAATGTATCGATAATTTTTTTAATATGGATAACATTTTATAAACATTTATCTCTCATTCTTAAAAGCTTTTATTCATAATTCTTGCTAACAACGGAACTATTATTTAATGATCTAAGAAGTCAAAACAAGCTCAGAGATGTAAAATGATAGAAATGTCATCGCAATTTGAAAGTTACTTTTTTTATAGACAAGATGTTTTATAAATTCTTTCTGGTAGCTACTTGAGAGTATAAGTAAATAATTTGAAAGGAATGTTTCCGTTTAGAGTAGACTATTAGAATGGTAGTAGTCATTAGTTTTTCGCACTGTTTTCCCCACATATTATTGATCTAGTATGTATTTGTTTCAATTATTTAATTTCTCGATTTATGGTATTATTATGAAAAGGCCTACATTTAAAATCATAGAACTTAACGAAGGACTATTCATGAACATCTTAATTAGCCATTGCTAATAGACCAGGAGCCAGTGGGTAACTGGGAAGAGACGTCTGCCGTTGTCTTAAATGGTGGATGACACCACCAGAGGACCTTTTCACGTTTATCCAATTGACTTCTGTTGCTGTTACAACTAAGTAAAAAAAATTGGAAAGGCATTTTCGTAAAAATAATATTTTTTATTAAAATTATGATTAAACTCAATACTACTTTTAAGTTACATGCAAATAAAATACTTAACTTCATAAAATATTTCTACAAAAAACTATTTTCTGAGGAACGCAGGACAAGGTCATTATTTTCTCATTATTTGTCAAGCAGTCAGTACTCTGAATTTTAGGCCACTTGGATAAATGTGAAAAGTGCGATTTATTTGAGAAATAGACATTTAACATAGGAAGGGTCTCATCCACCACGACAGGCGTCCAGTCCAAGTTACCGAGACACTTTTAAAGGATTGGAATAGCAATATTACTTGGTTACCTTTTTCCAGTACGCTGACCCCCTGGCTCCTAGTCCATAATTGTATTTAAAGACATTTCGTTTTATAATTCAGCTGAGTATGTTTTCATTTCTGTTTAATCGCCAACTTTTGCTGCTAAGAGGAATGACAACTAATCATTCTAGGTGCGGCGCTTCTTAACATGTTCCAGTTTTCTGTTGTTGTTGACCACTTCTTTGGTTATTTAATTTAATGCCTTTGTTTGGTTATTATAAAGATTTAGGTTGTTTTCAACACAGATAGCTGAGTACTGTAAAATATGTAGAAATGTTTATTTACTTTACTCATTATATACACATTTCTTCCTTTAAATTAAAAAATAGTATTTGCTTTGACTTTGTAATAAACATTAATTTTAGTTAGGTTCCAATTGTTTACATTTAATTGACAGCTAAATACTGTTAAATAACAGATTTCATATTATTTAGAGATAAATTGCATATTGCAACATCATAGTAAAACTATTTATTAATAAAGTCGCAGCAAAGAACTCAATACTTCTCATTGTTGCTTCGATTTCCTCTGACATAATTGCAGCATCTTACAACTTCCCCGAGGAAGAGATCCCCTGCAGTGGGAACAAGGAGGTATTCACATCCAACATCAACCAGGTCAGTCTGATCTACTTTGTGCTGCATGATAAAGTCTACAAGCCAACACTCTCCATCAAGTCCGCACTCATTCTACACGTAGTCAACTGGAATTCCAAAGTAGGTTGCTCATGTTGATGGCATACTTTATTGCCCTTGTAGCTTAATAATCATCATCTCATTTTAATTGACCAATATTGTCGTCGAGGATTTCTTCATTGAATTTTAGCTGACTATCCATTATTGTAAATTTGCTGAATATTAGAGTCTACGACCATTGCATTTTAGTTGAGTATTCGGATCAACCGGATGCCTCTAAGTGTTCAATTTCACAATGCCGACTTGGCCACGTGGGAACCTCTGATCGAGCCTGTTCCAGCCAAACCGCCCACATCTGAGGAGGCAGGCACCTCACTGAGTGATACAGAAAATGATAACGATGAGGAGAATCAGGAATGGACACGCCCTTATAAGGTAATGTGAAGTTTCTTCAAAATGTGAATGCTAAATTCAAAGTATTTATTTAATATTTTAGTTTCAAGATTTGTGATGATGTGAACAGAGTATTGTTTGATCATTAAGATTTTCCCAAACATGGAGCCAAAGATATACGTGGTGCGCCCATTAAGTGTCCGGACTAGCCATGAAATCTATTGATAATATTTTAAATTTTTGTATGAAATATCTATGGCTAAGATAGGTACCTACATAAACAGGCAATATGAATTTCAATGTACTTTGTATGTATGTAGGTTAATATTCAAATTTAAAATGTCATAAATTTGTACAGCATTTATTTACGATGGCTGCAAATTTTAGTGACTGTGAAGCATCACGCTCTGTTATCAGATTTTTTCTAAGAATAATTCTTAGAAGAGATCATCCTCGGACATCATCAGTCTTCTATTACAACAAGGGTGTGGTGCTGCATCACCTAAGAAAAGTGCTATTTACTTTTGGAGAGGTGAATTCAAAAGAGGAAGCATTTCTGTGCATGACGCAGAAAGATTCGGTCACATCGCCGTCAATTTATGTTGACTGTGTTTTATGATTATCGTGGAATTGTGCTTGTAGTCTATCTTGAAAAGGGTCGAAGTTTGACTGGACAATACCACCAAAGTCTTAATCAATGGCTCTTCTTACAGAAAGGGCAGAATTAGTGGCTTCAAGACAATGCACTGATACACCAAGAAAATGTTGTTCAGGAGACAATTCAAAGATCTGGCATTCAAAAGCTACCCCATCCACTATACAGTCCTGATTTCGCCCATTCAGAATTTAGCTGGAAAAACCTTTGACACGTTTGAAAGCCCCAGAGTTTGTAAATGAACGGATGGAAAATGTAGCTCAAAATTGTTTAGCAGTGTATTTGAGGAACTCGGCCAACATTGGGAAAAGTGCGTAGCTCGGAATGGATCTTATGTTGAGAAACGCTCTTAATATATTTTCTACCAATTACATTCCCCCCATTATGTAAATAAATTTTGCTATACACAATTTCTTGTTTTCTATACTAGTCCGGATACTTAATGGGCGCACTATGTCTATTTTATTCACAAAGATTAAATTTTCGATAAAATATTATGTATATCAATTTTATATTCCCTCTATAAGTCAGTACATTTTTAAATTATGCACATTAAGTAGGAGTCATTTTAGTTTTTGACTAATGATAATTATCTGTGTTATATTCCGTCTTATTTTTAGTTTTTTATTATTCTCATATCATTTTATCAAAGATTCATGACAACTTATTTTCTCTTCTAGTTTTCTCTTCATGTCTACCGGTCTGAGAGCCAACCACTATCCTATAACACGCTAGACAAACTACGTGAAGATGTCAGCGATCCCATTCAACACAAAGATCTCAATCTCACCACTTCTGAACAAGAGGCCTTGACTGCTGTAGAGAGAAAGCAGCTGAAAATCACTGGACGAGTGCCTCGATTGGTGATTCCAGAGAAAACCGAGGACGCCGAGCCCGTACACCCGTTGTCAAAAAGAACTAAAAAGAAATCTATGTTGAGGAAAGTGTTCAAAAGGAATAAAACATTTGAAGAGCAGGTAATGTTTAAATGTTCAATACATGTATTACTTGAAAGTAGTGAAGTAAATTAATTTTTAATTTTATCCTTAGACCAATGTGGAGGAAGAGGAACGATCACTGAAAAAATTTGACGAAACTGGTAGGTTGTAATTTAGCAGTAAAACACTAACTTTCATTGGTTACCACTTCATCTTGATTATATCAAACTACATATTTATCTTCTGGCTTTCACTATTGTTGGCTTTAATGTTTTGTCACCTTATATTTTTAATTGCAGCTGAACAGAGCCTAGGTCTTGATGCTTTGACGGCCAAACTGCCGGGTATAGATAGAGATGGTTTATTGTCTTTATTGAGGTTATCTATTTGATATTCTTGTCATTTTCTTTTTATAATACTGGACTAATGACAGGGTTTCCTAACCATAGATGATTTAGTTGCGGCAATTTGAACATTTCAAAGAGACCCCTGGACTGAAAATCATTAACAAAGTTAAAAAATTTAAATTGTGTCTTTTAATTAACGAACAGAATACACTTAGTGAAATACGAGTGAAAGTTTGATAGGGCCCCTCAACTGAAGTACCTCCTTTCTGAAGATCAAAATGCCTCCAAAAGATATTCTGATCACTATGGAATATTAAATGGATAATTTCTTATCTCCTTGCACGTTTGTATAGAATTTGTGCGAAGTTAATCACGCCTAGAATTCATAATCATTTTAATTTTTAATTGACTAAAAGTATAGAACTATTTTATGATGCATGAACTATAATTTTATTCTTTACTAAAGATTGCTTCGTATTCATAACTGACGAGTGCATGTCGCGTATTTTAGGCGGTTGTATGCTAATTTTAGTTCATTATACTGTACAATGTACTTATGTATTGGTCCATTACATTGTAGTGTGCTTTATATTGGTTCATTATATTGTACAGTGTACATTGGTCCAGTATATTGTACTTCTTTGTGCTTTGTAGTTTTATAACAGCTGAAAAAAACATACCAATTTTATAGAAATTATTTGATTATATTTTATGCTTTTTTTATGTTAGTTCCCTTTTTACTATTCAAAATTGTGTTTTTATATATATTTATGCCACATGAAAGAAATATGTAAATATCTTCTATTGTACCCATTTTATTTGATGATATTTTGTACGTGTTTCTATTGAACAGCTAGGACGATGTATGTTCTTTGCCTTTTCAGATGATGGTCGAGTGAAGAAATTATTCAATATACAAGCACAAGGAGTGGATGAAATTGACAAAAGTACGTAGAAAAATATTAAAAAAAATATGTATTAGTGTTAACTCAAAGCATTTCGAGATCACTTGCATTGCATTACACTATACCAAAAAAAACATTTTACCCAATATTTTAGATGAAAATGCTGCGGAATGTGTTCATGGTCATGACGGTCATGGCATAACAACTGCCGAAAATGAAGGAGAGACACAGGAAGAGGTGAAGGAGATGACCACTTTTGTGCACCTTTATTCATTGGATCAGCTGTCAATTAATTTGTCTCCTGTTTCCCTCACCATTCTTACTGATATTGCCAAGGTAACAGTCAAAGAAATCGCAATATTTACATTTTACTCACGAAGAGTATCCTTATACTTATGTAAATAGTGCTTTGTTGAGAAAAATATATTGACCTAATGTTTTTCTTGTGTTTGTATTATTCAGACATTTACTTCCAGTGCGACTTCTGTTGAAGATGTCTCAATCAAAGGTGCAGTCCATCTTATAAATAACACGGGACTTTCATTGCAAGTCATTGCTCATGACGACCCCAAAGCGAAGGTAATTATTCTGCCCATCTTCTAGTATAAGAACTTACTGAGGAGGTAATAACGGATATTTTGGTTACAAGCGTTTAATTTTGTTTATAGATCAATTCCCACATGGAGAATATGAAAATTAAGATTGGTTCGTTTTTAAAACCACTAGAGCACTCTAACGGTTTTTCCTCGGTTAAATATACACATATTTATTTATTCAAATTATTATCTCTGAAAAATGGAATTTTCTTTGTTTATCCAATTGGCCTGTAATTCAGGGTACTGACTTCTTTTTGGCGTTGTGCTACGTTCATAGAAATAGATTTGTGTATTTGACATGTATATTGCTTGCGAGTAGTATTGTAATTAATCTTAATTCTAATAAAGCCTATAGTAAAAACCTATTTCCTGTAAACATAAGCCGACTCCAATGTTTTTAATTACTTGTAAATAACAGTACGCTGCATTATAGGCTAATTGGATAAACAAGTAAAATAGAATCTTAGAGAAATTCTAGTTGTCTCAGAGGGACCTAAATACGCGCTAAATCTTATTGTTTGTATTCTCCATGTCCATAAAATTGGCATTAGTAACCACACAATCCCTCATCATCTTTTGTATTATAAGAAACCCCTACTATTGGTTCCAGTTTCCCCTGAAAACATTCATAGAACCGCACAATTGCTGTGTTATCAGCGATCTTCCGCCCTCACCCGAAGCCATTGCTGCTACGGCCATAGTTCCCTTGCCCAATGAGAGCATTCGTGCCACGCGCTCCACCAGACACAACAATTCATTCCACATTCATGCAGACAATATCGATTTTGTGACGGCTACTCTGCAATGTATGGTAAGTAACAAGGATGCCACTAAATTACACTTTTACATAAAATAATCTACTTTAAATGATCTATAGTTATAGTTTAATGTTATTTTATCTTAGATTTTCGAGGTAACTTGTAGTTATATATTCTTTTATATTTTTAGATTGAAAATTATCATTCCTTCAACATTCCATTCAGAATCTCAAAGAATCAGCTGTTCACACTACATCCCAATAAAGAAAAGGTTAGCATATTCTTATATTATTTTTTTTAATTCTGTGGTTAATTATTGCCATACATTAATTTTGCCGACAAGACAATTTGGCAGATAGATGAATAACATTGGAATAAAAAGATATTGCATTTTAATCTACTCAGCTGCCGTTTGGATCTCCGATTACTCTCCTCATCAATATCGAACTGAACGGTAACAGTCGCCACATTCAGTTCAGCACGCCACTGCTCTTCCATAACTGTTTGGATGTGGCACTGGACATCGTGGTAGTTGCTCGTGACGCCCAGAACCCCCAGGATCATGAGGCGCTCTCTCTGAGGATTGAGAAAGGCGTCAAGAAGTCGCTCTCGTTCAAGATGTACCGACGGCTTTACATGTCTGACGAGACCGATTCGTCACCCTTTGATTGTTTTGTTCAGCCTGTCGGGTAAGAGTTTTGATAATATTGAAACCAGAAAAATTGATATCTATGAACGTTTTATCTATAGAGGAAAGAAGCCTCCTTAGTATCTCGTGACAGGCATGTGATTACAACATTTCAAAAATCCCTGAAAATTAAGAGAATATAGCGTGCGGCACAATTGTTATGCAGAGGCGCCGTTGAAAATGACCCAAATGCATAGAAAAAAATCCGGAAAATTCTCAAGAATCACATGCCTGTCTAGGTAATGTACAGAACAATATTGCTCAAATTCCACTATTATTTCGCATAAATTATGTCACATTTATATGATGACTACTTCTGAAGTTTGGTACAAAAATAAACTACTGATACTGAAAAACTTCACGTCTTGTTTTTCTATTTCAACCTTTGAATTTTAAAATTAGAATTTTCATCTATGCGCTAAATCGGCTGAGTCAAAGCTCTGTATACATTTTCTCTGGTTTTATCATAGAGTTTGTAGAATTTTACAGCGAGAATGCTTTTATTAATCTATTTTATTCAATGGATTTGCTTTAGCTGTTAGACACAGGAAACCTGAAACTGAATAGTATCTGGTTGGACAAATTATTGTATTTTTAACACCACCATCCATGTAATTCTATTTTTTCGGAAATCCAATAAAAAGTCATCCTTTTTAATGGTTTTGATCACTTTTAACATGTAAAAAATGGTAAAGAAAAACAATTGTTGATCTTATTTTTACTTCATATTTTCTTGATAACAACTTGGCCAGCAACTGTCAGGCCCCAGCAATTCCTAAATAACTGTATCACTCTTATCTGTCTAGTTAGTGCATAGATGTAGTTTGATATTGTTTAGCTACGACCGGTCAACAAATGCCGTGTTAGAAAGTGGAAAGAGCCCCACCAGCTTGACGAAGAGCACCGTCCATTGTCCCCGACCTCACACAGAGGACCACGACTGTACCACCGTCCTAGAGGACCCTCCTCTGCCGCAAAGATCTTCTTCCGTCATGCTCACTGGCTGCCACCTGATGTTGGGCTTGGAGCGGATTGACTACTGGAGCCAGCTCAACAGCAGCATATCAGCCACCCTGCCATTAGCTGGGTCAACTCCCAAGAAACGTGGCACAGTCGACAGAGAGATGTCTGGTCTTCTAGCCGGCCAGAACCTATCACCCATGTGCCTGATGGTGAAGCCGGGCCTGATTGTAGTGAATAACCTGCCCTACACAATCCAGTGCGCTACTGGAGTTAGCTGTACCCAAGCTCTGGACGGTCTGCATGAGGTATGTAGGATAAGGACGACGGTCTCGCGTTGAATCAGTATTTATAACTAAAGTTAAAAATGGAAAAGTTTCTCGTTGTAATTTGTTTTAGGTTATATTTTGATCAGAGTTTATTATCTGATTAATCAGTTGTTATTTTTTAAATTTCCTTTTAGAGTCCATCAACTACGGTACCAGCTGAGGGAGAAGCTCAAATTTTGGATATTAACTATTCTGTTGAAGATGAACGATTGACGATTTTATTGAAGGTAAGATTTTCTTATTTAGAATAATATTATTTTAATTACCAGTCTCGAGAAGACTGTGATGGATGGGAAAGTGGACGGTTGCGGTGGAAGAGGTAGACCAAAAATACGCCGAATTGATGGTGACAAACAAATAACAGAAATGAACAGCCAACGACTCAATGTGGTGACGCTGGATCGGACTCGGTGGCGAGAAGTCATATTGTAGGCCACGAGACGACATCAGACGCCCTCATCGACTCCACACACACTTTAGTAGTATATAATTTTAATTAAAAGTGAAAAATGTGGTTAAATTGGCTGGGTACAATTATTTGTAATGCGCGGTGTAATCTTATGTTCACATTTTTGAACTTATTTGAAATTACCGCAATACAATTTACTCACAAATGTATAGAAGCTTAGAAGAATAGCTAGCATCGCTACCATAATATAGCACTACCATATAGCACTACCATAATATTATTGACTTCTGAAATCAAACGACGGCTAGCAACACCACGCATGGTCATAATGAAGCTGATTAATACTTGGAAGAGTAAATGAGTTTGCATCAGGTTGAAGATTCGATTGCTCCGTGACACAGATTTTACAGTGGCCATGTTGGATGTGAGTTCTGGGCGATGACGAAGAATGATGAAAGAAGAGTAGATGCTTTTGAAATGTGGGTTTACCGGAGGGCTTTGAGGGTGTCTTGGACGGAAAGGAGAACCAACTACTGGGTCCTTCAGACCATTGGTACTGAGATGACTCTTCGTAGGCAAATGGCTCTCAGGAAACTGCATTACTTTGTACATATGATGAGACGAGGTGGTTTTGATAAAGGGATCAGTAGAAGAGAAAAGGCGAAGAGGAAGGCCAGCAATAGCATGGAAGAAAGTCATTAAAGAATGGACAGGCCAAAGACTTGCAGAGACATTTCAAGCAGACCTGGACAGAGAGAAATAGCGCGCAACCATGGTGTAACATTTGACATAAATGATTAAAGCATAGTAGTTTAGTTAAGGTGTTTTTTCGACTAGAAACTAAGAAGAAAATCGTGAAGACAATTGTATGGAGTATAGCACTATATGGAGCCGAAACCTGGACATTGCAAGAAAAAGACAAAAAGAAACTTGAAGCGCTAAATGGATTTAGAAAATAATGCAACAGATAACATGGAAAGACATGAAGACAAACCATAAGTAATCAAACAGATCACAGAAAATAACCTTACTAATCAGTTAATATTCGATTATTTACTAAATACATAAATTTGATTTTCATAAAGGGTTTTGAATTTTGGCACACCTTGTAATAGGGGAAACAATCTTCGATTTTTTCAAATGCCTTTTCAAGTACTTTGGTTTTTTTATATAAAAGTTGATAGGTAAGTATTACTGACCATGTCGACGATTGAAATGGTTCGGTGACGATTGTTTTCTTCGGTTATAATATTCATCATAGTCATTAGGTGGAAAGCCGTCTATCATTGACGGAGAGAAAACATCACGAGGTTCTAAAACATTCAAAGATAATTCACTCAATCCTTCCATAACAGTGGACATACGAGTATGTGACAAACTTATTTCTGATTCATAGAGTTATGTTCTTAGTGAGTAGGTACCAAGTAAAAAAATATATAGCTTTGTAGAATGTTTAAATTGAGGTCACATAATTTTGGCCCGTTCGACATATAAAATTGAATTTTCAAAATTCATCTGTTAGTGGTTAAATAAACTTCAGAAATTATCCAAAACGTGATATTTTAATAATTTAAATATTTTAATTTACTTTTAACTGTAAAAGTTAGACTCCTAACCATAGAGTAACAATATATAGAGTACCCACTCCGTGTTTATTCTATAAATTTGCGTATAGTATCGCATAAAAGTAGTATATAATTTTAATTTAAAAAATTCAAAAGTTCTGTAAATTTGTTTCTTTTGTTACCATTTGATAAAGTATAATATACTATTTATTTATTAGAAGCTACAAATTCAAATAATAATTATGTAGATAGATTTTGTAATTGATATCTGTTTATTTATAAACTTCTGCTTTCAATTGTATAAATTATAGATTTATGATGTGTTCTGTTATTTATTTTGTGCATATTTTTTTATCAAATTTGTTTTCAGTTTTATAGTAATTATTTTTTTACTGAAAAAATAATCGTATTCTTTTAGGTATATCAAATTTTATAGTTTTATATGAAATATTTTTTTTAAAGGTTAAAATTCAAATAGTTATGTATATTCTAAAAATACATTTAATTATTTTTGCATACTACTTTTCTTAGGTGTCGCATAAAAGTAGTACCTAACCCGAAATATATCAAGACAAACTTTTAGCGAGAAAATAATTATA
>JAUYWI010117973.1:0-10501 GCA_034780595.1 Parotoplana pacifica
AGCCCACCCACCCACAACTTAATTATATATACAACATTGCTTAACTAAGGTAACAAGTAGGTACATAGTTGCTTGTAGAGTGTGTATTTGTTTTGAATTTAATGTCTCTATGAGTCCAGTCATTCTATAGTACAATAGGATCCAACCCCAAATTAATTGTTTCACAGGATTTTTCAATAGTTCATTCAATTTGCCTTCTGATGAACATTTTTTTAATATTTGGTGGTCCTACGTTCACCGGAAATGGGTTTTCGTAAAACTAATGTTATTTATAATCAAAATTACTTGTAAATAGTATAGGGTTTCGTCTAATTGTGACAAAAATAACATAAATATTTTTTTTATGAAAACCGATTTCCCGTGAATGCTTAATCATCATCAGAAGGCAATACCATAAATTATAGAACATAAAAAATACGGTTTTTAAGAAATAGGAAATTAACATAGGAACGACCATGGATGATTTTCACAACTTTCACCAAGGATGCTTTTTTTAAACTTTTAGTATGCCATGTAGAAACTTGTGAGATATCAAAACCGTTGAAAACCCCTGTGAAATTAGACACTAAAATGACAAATGAGTGGACTGTATCGTTAAGTTTGTGGTTAATCATTATCATTGGTTCTTGAATATTGTGATAGAAAAAATGTTCAAGAAGTAGGTTATTTGTAACTGTCGGTCAGGTTCACCATTGTTGTATTGCGTAACCAGGTTTGATTCGATATCTGTGTATCATTGACTTTCTTTCCTCTTGATCTGTACGATACGGAACCTGTTTATTCTTCTCCTGTTCTTCCACTATTACATTCTTTATCTTTGACATTCATGCTAATTCCTCCTGTTCAATTCTCCATAGTTTTTTCTCTTGTTTTGATATCGTTGGACATCCTTCTACACTCTGGCTTTATTCATAAAAGATGCGTGTGTAGTAGAAATAGATATAGCGAAAAAAATCGTATTCATAAAACTTAAGAATACTCAACTATAGCGCAGCAAACTATATATATTGTATTTTATTTTATTTGAAGACTATCAACTAACTCTTGTTACATGTCTTAAATAATTAAATCAAAGTTTTATCATTGTCTATAACAAAATTGAGAGACAAGATATGTATTTTGCTAAGGAAAGGCTTGTGTTCTATTGATAGCTGCAATTAGTGCGTGTATAAAAATTGACAATAGTGAACTTTTATACGACGTTTTTAGTATGTCTTCTTACATTTCACAAATCCAACTGTCAAATTACTTTGCTAATTAATGTATGACGGAATTTCTAAAGCCGTATATTTTACTTTCAACTATGTATGTATATATAGCTAATGCAACCAATATGATGAGAGAGTTGGTTTATCACATATTTAATTTTATAAACTAAATTAGATTATGTTTATTGATTAGGGTTTTAGTGTTTCTACACTTGGTTAACTGTAATTAGCTCTATGGTAGCCAGATATTCGATTTTGATAATTCTTTTTCTGTCATTAGATGATCTTGCAATATAACTTTATTCATCCTATTGTGTTTTTTTGTGATTTATGGCATAAATTAGTTTTTTTGGCCGAAACATTCATCTGTTCATCAACACTTAAAAAACTAATGGACCATTACCTTTAAAATGATCTATGACTCTCTTCCATTCCATTTTCTTTTTGGGCCCTTTGTGTGGTGTCAACTAAAAGTGGATAACTGTTAACAATTTGATCATCTTTTATTTTAAAATGCTCAGAATAATGTTGTAAGTTCAGCCGGAGATAATTTTTCATAATCATAGCAAAAATATGGATGCATCCTGTTGCAAAAGAATAAACTTTATTTCCACCACTAAATAAAAGAACATAAATTTTGAATATTCAAATCTACATTTGTTCTCAACAAGTAAATAATTGTACAAAAAGAAATAATTTTAATATCTACACGATTTCTGTGGGTATTTAGGTTGAATCTGTCTTGTACCCTATTATGGCGTTGTCTTCAAATTGGTCAAATCATGTTTGTTTTCAGAACTTCTACTTTAAAATGCTGCAATTATTGAAGATATTTTAGTATTATTAAATTTCTTTTGTAAGGGTGTTTTAAATGATTGCAAGGTTTTTGCATAGAGATTATTGACCCTTCTTGTTATGGTTTAGAAATATATTTTGTCTAGAGATACTATAGATCTAAAAGAATATAAATATTATACATGCAGGTAAATTCATTTTGATGATTTTGGATAATATTTCGGGTGTACATTAAATTTTTGTTTTCTCTTCCGACAATGTCTATTTTGTGTTTATTATTTTCATCTCCTCTAAAGTGTGTTTTGCCATGCCATTTACTCTTAGAACCTTAGAAAAAAACCATTATATATAAAACAAAAAAAAAACCATCTAGATAAAGTTTATCTAGATTTTTTTTGGTTGTTTTATATAATATAATGTTTTTTTTCTAGGGGATTAATTGAGAAAACTGCAATGTAGTGAGTTCAGCAGTATATTTGTCCTCAAATAATATATTATTAAAAGTTTGTTTTTATTTACACAATGATTTTAGATGTACAAATCGGGCTTGTTGTTTTCTGATTTTCCGGTTTTTTAAGCAGTTTGGGTTATTTTTGTAAATCGCAAAATGTCACTAAAACAGGCGTCGATTTTTCCAAATTATTAAAATCAGTTTGGGACATTTTTGTCTATGTTTATAAATCTTTCGTATTCATTTATATGATTTTCTTATTAGAATTTTCTTAAAAATTAAACTAAATGACTCAGAATCATAGAAATAGAAATTTAAATTAAAAAAATTCCGATGTATGCCTCCACCCCTTGCCCACATTTTCGTCTATGTTTGTTAACACCATTACATTATAAACTTCAGTTTCTTCCTCATTGTCATATTAAATCGATGTCTAGTTAACATAAATGAATTATGGAGATCTGTTTAGAACTTTCTGAGGGATAGCCCTAATCATATCTTTTCATTCGCTTAAAACCATGCCTGTAGGACCTGGTAATATTTGAAATATCGTAAAACCATAGTTTTAAAAATGATTACTTTTATGGTGTTTAAAGTGCACTACCGATATGGCTGTTTTCTGAGTTTTAAAAGTTTTGTTTTTATGAATATAAAATAAAGTTCTCGATTTTGAAATTTGATATCTTCTCTCTGACGAATTTATAACTTTGCTAAGGCTGAATTCTGCTTATAAGTTGATATATGTATGCAGTTAATATTTAAAAAAGTTCATAGTAGGTACTGCAGCTTTACTTTTAGTTGTTAGTTAGCATTACAGAAATTATATTAGTCCTAGGCATCAGCTTACCCGAATCTTCCCACACTTTTAAATTTACATTTAATTTAAAATCCAAAATCTGATTGTTTTTATCATCATACACAGTTTCAGCTGACTGTGGGGATAGGTTTCACTAATGACATTAGTTTATATTCGTGGCTAAGTGCCTGCCCTGCCTGGCTTCATCAGTTATCAGCCAAAGTGTGTTCTGAATGCATGCAGCAGCCACACTTGACTGTTTGCTGCAAGGAAGTAGTTTAATTATAAGGTAATGAGAGGAGAGAAACTTAGAGCTCCGCTTTCATATTAATTAAACCCTCCCTACCCTATAAAACCGTTTCAGTTTGACAAGAAATGGGGAAGAATTCGTTTGACGTTTTTTTTTTCAAACACTGACAGTTTAAAAACTTAGTTTAGATTTTTCCTACTATATTATACTCTATCTATCATTTTCTTTCATGCTATGTTACATTATAGGCTATTATTTTGTAATTTTTAATTTTAGTACTTTAAATACGTCGTTTGCTATTTGCTATTAAGCTGAAGGACGTTATCTGTCATTTTAATTAGTTTCTTTTAAGGTGTTTTTCATTTTTATTTAACATTGTAGTCACACAGAAGCGCTAAACTTCAATTATAGTTTGTTTTACATCATACATCATTTTCTGTTCTACTTTATAATATCGAAAATAGCTGCTTGGGTAGGTGCAGTTAATCACATCCCTTGAGGGTTTTTCTAGCAAATAATTAAAATTAATTTGTTGATATTTCTGCTTTAATTAATAAGTACAAAAATGATTTGTAAATTATCTTTATATTTGTGTAAGTTCTAAAATATTTGAATGTAGGCAGATATAATGCTAAAACGGCACAAAAGTCACTTTAATAAGTCATTTTATTGATTTTTTTATCGCTATAGAGGATTTCAGGCTTAGATTGAATTATGTTGTTTTAGCAATGTTATCAGTCTGATGTTTGCTAAATAGGTATCTTTTTTAAATATATATCAATTAAAGCTGGATGTTTGTCTGAATTTCACCATAAAATTTCATAATTTATTTATCTTTGTATTTATCACTTTGTTACTGAGGTCTGTATCTATTTATTTGTATAAATTAAATCTTATACTGACAGATGTTTATATTTAAACATTAACTAATCTATTATCTAAGAAAATGAATCTGAATATTAGATTATTTTTTATTGAGAGCTGCTTTTCGTGTTTCAGTTAGTATGCTTGGCGTTTTGAATTATTGATTATTTTAAAACGTATGGTGAAGAACAGCTAGTGCTTAGTCGATTTGTAAGGAATACCTTCTGCTTTTATTCCATAGCAAATAATGTTCAAACAAAATTTATTTTATTTATTTAAGTTAATTATTACTTGAAGAACATTATCACCGATTGATTTGATCTATCCAAACGGATAAACAATTATGTGATCAATACGCTATAACATTGTTAAATGGTTATTAATTAAGGAAGTTAATATACACGGCACTATTAAAAGTTAACACAAATATTAGTTTATTTTAACGAATTATGATATTTTCTGCTTAAGTCAAAAGTACATCAGCCTAGTGTAACTAATAGAAATATCATGCTATGAACTTTCTTTGATGTTTTATTATGAAGCTTTTTGTAGTAAAGGATGTGACACAATTATTGATTTATTACGAGTATGTAGTACAAAGTGGCAGGAACAACGCACATGAAGTTGTTAAGTATTTCCATCACTGGCAATGAATTCATAGTTATTTGCTAAGAGTGCAAATTATGATCCATCCAGATAGAGTCACATGATGGGAGGAATTGAAGCCATTTCTATGCCACTGTGTATGTAGCGTTATCTTACCCATTCAAACAAAACAATGTGGTTTATTTTTATGCTCAAATCGAGACAATCTGTGTTCATGATTACGATCATTATTATTAATTGGTTAATTTCCTCATATAAATAACTATGGAGGTTTTGTTGTGTAAGTATAAAAGACCATGGGGTGTATTAAACATTATTGAAGGGTCTTTCTTGCGCTGTAAATAGAATTTATTATTTGATGGCCATCATTGTAGTTTTCCGCTTTTTAATTAGATATTTTTGCACAAAAAAGCTTATTGAAATTGGTTTTATGTTAGATTAATTAAACTAATTACACACATTATTATTTTTTTAATTAGGTATATAAATTTATTTCCTGCTGTTTGGAAATTTTCAATGTATGTGTATAGTGTTCTAAAGTCGAAATGAGAGTATAATATGCATACCACTTAGTCAAATTACTTTAATTATTAAATTTACTTCTGGAGGCCGTTTCTTGGAGTAGTTATAGTATGTATAATTAATAATCATAACTTATTATAATATCTATCTATCATAAGGTGTCAGGCAATTTTTCTTAAAACACTCATCGTCATAAAATGCTTGTGACCATTATTTTGTTGTTGTTTTTGCTCAGCTATAAACAGTTTTATTATTGTTTGATGAAAATTTGTATGTCCAAAAACGCATCACAGCAATATTGTTATACCATAAATATACCAAATTACTCTGCTTATTTAATATTTTTGAAAATTACATTTTAAAGATGCTTACATTTTTGTTCATTAAATTGCTAATTGGATCTATTAATAATCTACAGCAGGTGATTAGAAACTCACTTCTGCACTTCTTATCTAACAAATTCAAGCATTTTTAAGTTATGAAAATAAATCTGCTAGTATAGTTTTAAAAAGTTGCTTGTAACATTAGTCTACTGGCATTTTGTCTACAGGTAGGATATAGTAGTACAACAATTGATAGTGTTTTGTTACTTTTTTCGTTATCTTCCCAATGTTTCCATCTGTCAGCTTCTTTATGGATAAATTTAATTTCTTTTAAAGTTTTTCGTTTCGTTTGTCTGATACTATAATAATAATTATTTATCAGATATAAGCATTCATACCTATACCTAAGTAATATACATAATATTCACCAAATTTCAATACTACTCGGTCACAAACATTTTGTGGATAAATGTTATGCAGATAACTCTAATAAATAGTATTCTTTGGACAGTTCAATTTAAAAAAAAATTATTATACAATTGGAAGTAAAACAAACTTGAATTTAAATAGAGAGAATGCATAATTTCAGGCTACTTATATTTGAGGAGTCTTACACAGCAAAATATTAGTTTTGGTATCCTTACTCTACATTATCTGCTATAAATGTTAGGTAACCGAAGCTATGATATTTAGTTGATCTGTTGCTACCAAAACAAACAGCTTAATGGGTGTAAGTGTAGTAGACATTTTGTTTTAAATAAAAATTTATAGATTTGTGAGAATATAATTAACAAATACATATGTGTGTGTGTTGTTTGCTGCTTTACTAACCGACTAATTTTAGTTCTTTGATAAATTTTGCCGATTCGATCTATTTTTAGGCTGCTAGTTCATTTTCTAAATTGATGTATGTACAGCTAGCTAGCTATAATATGATGCTTCTGATTATTCTGCTATCTAGATTTTGTGTTTAGTTTCTACATGTTAAACATTTAGCCTTACATCAGCTTGGTTCAATAATATAGGTTATACATACCTCTAAATCAAATCCCAACTATTTCTGTAAATATTTCTAGTTCTCTTTACCAAATAGTTTTTGTCTATTTACGATCTATTAATAAATTTAAGATAGTTTGCGGATAGAGGGTTTTTTAGAAATAATTATTAGATTCATTTTGGTCAGTATGACTTTTTTTTAATTTAAAATATAATATTTTATATAAACAAACAAGTGTTCGAGAGATTACTAGTCTAAGTGATCGATATCATTGAATTTTCTAAAGTATAGGCAGACAGCGGATTTATCCATTGCTACAACTAAAATGATAGAAATGTCAATCGAAAGGAAAAATCTTGCATATTATAGCAAAACCAAATTACTTAGATTGGGTTTTGAGGTTTATGTTTTTAGTTTTAGTATTTTACTCAAATAATTGGTTTATTTTTTTTCATTCTCTTTTAAATGCATGTTTTATGAATAATTTTCCGTGATTAGGTAGCAAACTACTCCAAGTGGTGGTGCAGCTGTTTTTATGAACAACAAAAACAGTTGAATGTTTAGGAAACATTTAGAAAGCACTTGAAATTGTTTTTGCATGTTCTCAGAGAAATTCATTTGGATGTTTTTATTAGCTAACAGATTTTAGTAGTAAAACGATTTTTATGCATTTCATTTCTATCTATGACGTAGCTAATAGCTGATATTTCCGGTTTTAGCTTCGAAAAAGTGCGTCGTTTTTCTAATAAAAATACCTATACATATAATTATTTTCAAGTAATATACACTTCTACATAATTTTAGGTTTGATAATGTTAAATTAGTAAAAGTTAGGATAGCTACTTGTACTTTTCTATCAACTTTCCCGATGTAGGTTTATTTTTAGCTGCATACATTTTCTTTTATGTTTGAGGAAGGCACAATTTTTATAAACCTATTTTCGATCTTAATACAGTTACCTTCGTAGATGCCTAGACTTTGGACAATTTTTTCGAGAAATATTATTTTTAGACTCAATAGATACTCCACGTAAATTACTTTATGATTTTAAGATAATTAGAAAATTCTTGAAATAGTGTGGCTATACTAACTACGTACCTACCCAAATTTGCTTTATAAACAAAGATCGGTGTAGTACATATAATAGATAGTGGTTCAGTTTTACATTCTTTACCTTTTAATGTCTAATATACATACATGTAAGGGTGCCCGGAAAATGCGTTTTTTCTCAAAAGTATATGAAAAGAAAAGGAAATAGTTTGAGAAAACTACGACTAATAATGTGAAAATATCGGTTGTATACTTTCTTCTAACTGAATCTTTGGCTATTAATATATTTTTGAAAATAAAATATCCCGTTTTTCCCTGCACCTATAATTTTACATTATGCTATGAGGTAGCTATGGTGGAAAAAATTAAGACGACTTCATATAAATCCAAATCTGCTGTTTTCTCGCTTAGTTGGTTTAGATGAACTGTTAGGCTAATATTGCTGTTCGAATCGATTCCCTCCTTTTCTCAATGTAGTGTGTTGGTTGTTGAAATCTACTTTTGACTGAACGAACGACTTAACTCCCCGGCCATATGTAGTTTATATTTATCAGAATATCACTTCAAAGGCTAAGATTAAAGTACTTTGATTATAGGAACTTGAAAGGAACAGTTTTAACTTTGAATTTCAGCTAGGCGGCCAGGTATCTCTGTGTTCATTGGAACGAACTTCGAGTAGTTGTTATTTTCTTAGTGAATGAAAGAGGGCCTACCTGCCAGCTATCTGCACTTATTTTGATGTGTTAAAAGTAATAAAAAAAGCAGGTATACTTTGATAAAAATATACTCGGCTAGTGATAGCCCAGGATATCTATTTCGGCCTTAATAGGCCTCATTAGCCAGGTATAAATTGCAGCCTGAGCAATATAAAATGTTCGTATATTTTATATTAAAGTATAAAAGAGAGGTATAATCGCTATAGTTGCATAAGAAAAGAATAAATAGAAGATATTCAGAAAAAAATATGTTGGAAAGCCTGTTTTTTATTAAGGGGCACTCACGCTGGCAAAACAGGTCCTGGCCAATTAATGTGTTAAGAGTAATAATAAAAAGCAGGGTATTACTTGATAAAATATATCAACTGTTCATATTACTCGCTAATGATAGCCCAAGACAGCTGTTTCGACCTTACTAGGAGGCCTCATCATCCAGACATAATCACAGACTGAGTAATATAAAAATTTTGTATATTTTCTATCAAAGTATAAAAGTAAAGATTAACACTTCAAAGACTAAGATTAAAATACATTGATTATAGGAACTTGAAAGGAACAGTTTTAACTTTGAATTTCAGCTAGACGGGCAGGTATTGCTGTGTTCATTGGAACGAACTTCGATTAGTTGTTATTTTTTCTTAGTAAATGAAAGATGGCCTACCTGCCAGCTATCTGCACTTATTTGTCAGAAAACACAATTAAATCAGATGTAAGCGAAAAAATAAAGAAAAGGAAGGTGTTCAAGTTTTGTATCTCTTGTGAACAGAAATGCAAAATATTTCTTTCTTTTTTATTACTATGACAGGTACGGTTCGCTATAATATGTGATTTTGAAAATTTGGATATTTATCATTGTTATAATTTATTTGGTTAAGCTAACTTTATTTTGGATAGTTTAATGTTTGGATAGCGTGTTCAGCATTTGCATCGGCTATTAAATATGCAATAAATTGTTTAGGTTTTGTAAGTTAAGTTCTATATGGAAGATTATTTTTTAGAAAAGGTATGTATTATTTAAATTTGCAATCAGTAGTGTCAATGTTTTATCGACGTAGCTAGCACAAACTATTTCATCTCATTGACGGCAACTTTTGTTTTTACTCTCAAGATATTGCTAGCGTTTACACGTCAAGTCCAGAATAGGTAGAAACAAGCCTATTTTGTCTATCCATGAGCAAGTCTTGTATTTTCCCGGCATTTATATTGTGTTTTGTAGCTAGTAGGACATGAGATTTTTCAAACGATAGAATTCAAATGACATTTTTATTTTCTGCTTATCACTGGATATTCTTTGAATTTGGGCATCGTTTCAAGTTGATTTTAATGTAGCAATATTTTCACTTTATATGACATTTTAATAACAACTAAAATTAGGTTGTGTTACTGAAAACTGGATGCTTATAAATATTCATTAAAGGTGTTATATAGAAGTTTATGTATAGAACAACGCTTACATGATTTGTAAGTGCCTAACCTTAGGACTTAGTAGGGTGGGCTTAGAGCTAATTCTGAGTTAGGTTTACTCCAACTAATTTTTGGAATAATCATTTTAGCTAATGGCTAATGTCAGGCAATGCATTATTTGTTGCACATTTCTGGACGCAAAATAAAATGATGCGTTATGATAGGTAGGTCCGTGTAACAGATCACATATTGGTAATCGATTGTAGCTAGATGCTAATGTCATCATTTGCGAGTAATATAGGTAGATAAGTAGTATATTTTATCAAAGTATACCTGTCTTTTTATTATTACTCTTAAACACATTAATTGGCCAGGACCTGCTTTGACAGCGTGCCTTTTAATAAAAAAAACAGGCTTCCAATATTTTTGTCAATATCTTCTACTTTTTCTCTTCTTATGCAAAATTGGCAAATGTTCTTCACTTTTATGCTTTGATATGAAATATACGAACATTTTATA
>JAUYWI010117984.1:0-10499 GCA_034780595.1 Parotoplana pacifica
AGGACACCTCAGACGAGAAAGTCTGGAAAATATCATCCGATTAAAAGACATACACATCACTTTTCAATGGGTTTCGGATTATTGCGGCATCACGCACAATGAAGAGGCCGATTCTTCCGCAAAAACTGTTGCCCAAAGTGATCAAACCAACACCAATATCCTAATCGAAGCAAGCCTTACTCTACTTAGGAACTATCAGAAAAAGAATCACAGTACTGCCCAACATAATATCTTCATCAATCTCAACGATATTAAACAGGTAAAGAACAGGTAGAACAGGTTATGTGGAGTCAATACAAGAGCGGACATTGCCCTTCTCTTGGTGAATTCAAACTCCGCATCAAAGAAGCCAACAACGATATCTGACCGAATTGTGACCAAGGTGCCACTCACAATCTCTCCCACATCGTAGAATCCTGCGATGCCTACAACCCTGTGAGGAGCAGATTCTTCGGAGATCAACTGGTGGCCAGACCCTGAGACCCGATGGTCTCATGAACTACCTACGTGGTATTGGCTTTTTAGCCGCATATATGGCCCTAGCTCGGATCGGACGTAGACAAGAAGAAGGTGTTTATCAAAATGTCTGGTGACTCATATTTTTCTTGATCTGAGAATTGCTAGACAAAAGCTAAAATTGTGTATTTTGATCTTGACAAATGTATAAAAACTTGATATTATTGTTTTGGTTTGTTAGAGTTGTCTATTAATAGGTGAGCTATTTAATATGAAATACATTATTTGGGATGTCTAATTCTCTTGAGATTTCAAGTCGAGAAAAATTGTTGTGATAAATGGTTCAGAAGGCCATATTAATAAATTTATAGACTCATCAAGTTCTAACATTCAGTACAGAAAAGAGAAAAAACATTTTTTGGATAAACTTATAGTTATTTTCAGTACATTTTTAATCAAAGAAATATCTTTTTATTTTGATTAAAACAGGAAACATAACTTATTGTAGAGTGTAGTAAAGAATTAGTGATAGTTAGAACAATTCATTATTAAATTTAAATACCCTTATTTAAATTGAATAGTAGGTTGTAGCACAATAATACGTTCAATTAATTCAAATTTAAGATCTTTTGTGAAAAGCTAATTTGGTTTCTGAAACCTTTAGTTAATGGTCAGAAAAATTAGCTTTTTTTAAATGTCCATGTTTACTTTTACCTATTGCCGTAACGCTGTGAAGAGCGGATAAGTTTAAAGAAGATAGCTCAAAGATGAGAACATAGACTGGAAATGTGGAGAACAGCTATGAAGGAAGAAGGAATGCGAATTAGAAGGCAGAAAACTAAGTATTTGAGATTGAGAGCAGGCCATAAGTCAGTAAAGGATGTAGAGGTGAAATGCAGGAAGAAAAGCTCAACCAGGTAAAGGAGTTAAAATACCTAGGTTCAACAGTTCAGGAAGATGGTAGATCTGAGAAAGAGGTAAAGAAACAGATACAAGCTGGATGGGGTGCATGGAAAAGGATAACTGGTGTTATATGTGACAAAAAGTACCATGCTGTATAAAACAATGGTGAGACCAGCAATGCTGTATGGGATGAGACTGTTACTACTACAAAAGGGCTGGAAGAAAAGATGCAGGTGGCAGAGATGAAAATGTTAAGGAAGTCTTTAGGACTGACGAGACTTGACAACAAGTAAAAAGGTGACTATTGGAGAATTGAAAGAAAATCTGAGAGAGGTGAGGCAGATGACGGTGGGAAAGAGGAGGCGTGGAAAATCCAAAAAATGGGAAAACTGCATTCATGAAGATATGGAGTAGGTGGGAGTCCGAGAGGATGATGCAATGGATCGCAAGAAGTGGAGGAAAATGATCCTAAATGTGAGAAAAGCTAGAAGAAGAATGAAATGGTAATGTTTTAAGCCAGGTTCCTTCATAATTCAACCAATGCTTCTGCAGCTACAAGATCAAAATTGTCGCCAGTCCTCGAAGTACGTGGTCTCGTGGTTCTGGGAGCATCATCTCCAGACCCTGTTTCTTCACATTTTGAAATGAGAGAAAACATGGTTAATTTTGAAGGTGACTGTGTAAGAAATTGTTGGTGTCTGTCATCCGTTACATGTTTATGACTAGTTTTGGTAGTATTTTTTAATAACATACACTTTTCAATAACTTGCAATCGTCGTTGTTGATTCATGTTAAATGGTAAAATAGTCAAATTGTAGAGTAAATTCATAGAATAAATTTATGTATTTATAAACCAATGAATTAAAAAATTTATAGAAATCATAGAAATAGATGACCATAATAATCTACTTCTTCTACAGGTGCCATGTCCTATGTAGACGTTAGCGATCATAGTCTTCCAGCCATCACGATTAGCAGCGGTGTGAAACATGTCTGTTGTATCCATGTTTAGTTCTCTGCTATTGATTGGAGAAGCATTTTCCTTTGTTTTCCTCTGCTCTTCAAGTCATTGATATTCCCTGTCATAATTAGATGTTATACTTCTTCTTTTCTAATCAGTTGACCAATGAAGCGATATTGTTTGCACTTTAGGTTTTTTCATAATGTCCTTCTCGTTTTTTGCTAGGGAAGCACTTCTACATTTCTAGTATGAGATGTCCATTGAATTTTAAGCATATGCCTAAGGAACCACATTTCACTTGCCTGTAAACTTTTCTTCGTAGCTTTCGGAATTGTCCAGCATTTTGAGCCATACATAAGGATTACATAGATGTAACACTGTAATACTCTAATTCACGTTTGTATTGAGATATTGCTATTCATCAATATGCTTCTTATTTTTATAAAGGCATATTTAGCCATGCCAATTCTGCGCTTTATGTCTAGCTGGTTAAATATAACTCCAATCAACATCATTCACGCTGTAGATGACAGAAAGAGGTTTAGGACCATGATCACGGCACATAGAAGAAGAAGACATCTACCATCAGAGGTTATCCAACTGCCAAGGTATTTGAATTTGTTGACCTGTTTGATTCCTTCTTGACCATATGGTCTACTTGCATGACGGTGTTACTTTTTGCTTTGAAATAACCATGATTCTGTTTTCTTAAAATTTATACAGAGTCCTCTGCGGTTGCTTTCATCATTTACTTTGTTAAGAATGTTCTGTAAATATTTTTGTTAGGATGCTATGAGGGTAGTATCATCCGCATATCTGATATTATTGATATTCTAGCCACCTACCCCAATGCCAGGGACATCTTCAGTCTCTCTGAGAATTACTTCACTATATAAATTAAACAAATCTGGAGAAGACGCAACCTGTCTAAGTCCTCTTTGGATCTTGGAATATTTGCTGATTTCACCTTAAATCCGTACAGCTGCTGTTTGTTCCCAGTATAAATTTCATATAATTCGCAGGTCTTTACAATAAATATCAAGAGTTTGAAGGATATCGAACCTTTATTCATGTTGTACTTTTTTCAAATGCTTTCGTATAGTCTATGAAGCAAATGTACAAATCTTGTTGCATTTGGATAGCTCTTTCGGCTAGAATTCTCAGCATAATACATAATAACATTTGTAGTTCCTTTGTCTTTTACGAAGCCGCACTGAACAGTATTAATTTAGGGACTAATATGCTTCCTTGCTCTCGTCACGAGGATTCTGAGTAGGATTTTGGTAATTTGGCTCATTATATATACTAATAGTCCTGTGTAACTCACAGTCAATTGCACCTGATTTCTTTGGGAGGGTTATGAAGACAGATTTGCAGAGGTCTTCTGGGATTTCATCATTTTCGTAAATTTCGTTTAACAGCCCGCCCGCAATCTCAACTGTTCCTGTCGCTTTGTTAATTTTCATTTTACGGAGAGCATCTTTTACTTCAGATATCAAAATATGTGGGCCTTCTATGTTTCTTTCAATTCTAGGTTTGTCACCTTCCGAGTCTTTGAAAAGATATGTGATATATTCTGCCCATCTTTCCAGGATTTTATCTTTCTCTGTGATAAAATGTACCACCTATTGGCATTTGTACAACCAGACGAAGAGCAGATCTTTTTCTTCCCTGTTATGTCTTGAATTCTCTGGTGAAATTTCTTGGCTTCTTGATGATTGCGTTTCTCAATCAGATCGCATTCTTTATTCAATTCTTCTTCTTTTGCTTCTCTGCATTTTCGTTTTATTATTTTATTAATGTCTTCATATCTCGTTGTGTTTCTTGCTTTTTCTTTTCTTCTCTCTTCCATAAGATTCAGGATTTCTACAGTCATCCATCTGTTTTTCACTGTGCGACCCTTCTTTGGAATGACTTCATTTGCTGTTTCACTAAACGCAATCTTCATTATTTCTAGTTCCTGTTAAATAGTTTTATCAACTTCTAAGGTTTGAAATCTGTTAAGAGTTTTCAATACGAACTTCTGTTTTATATCAGCATCCGTGCGAAGTTTTGTATAGTCAAGTTTCTCTTGATGTGCAGTTTTTTCAGTTTTCGGATTTTAACACTCATCGTGCAGAAAACTGGATTGTGATCGCTGTTGCAGACTACTCCTGGATAAACACATGATTGAATGACTGTGAGGTTCTAAATCTTCTATTGATGGTGATATAATCAATCTTGCTTCTCCAGGCAGCTTCTACGCCTATGGTTACGAAACCAAGTGTTTGTGATAATTTAATGGTTAGCTTTGCACCATTCTATCCACCTTTCACCTCTTTAATTTCTTTGACCTAGACTATGTTTTCCAACTGTATCTTCATCTCTACCCTTACCAACCTTTGCATTTAGATCTTCCATGATGATACAGATGTCTTTCGACTTGCAGTTGTTTTTGGCTTTGTCTAAAATTTAAAATACAATGTTTTCTAATTCTTCATCAGAGCAGTCTGTTGTAGGCGCGTACAATTGAATTATTGATAAATTAAATGGTTTCCCTCGGATATGGCCTATTCGCCCATAATGCAGTTTGCTGTAATCTTATCTAATAGAACACCCACTCCTTTTTCGTGCGTTATACCTCCAGAATAGATAAACTTCATCTTGTCAGATCTACTAAGTTACTATGTATATTTCTGTAATTTTGTTCTCGAATTTTATTCTCGATTAGTGTTACTTTTAGTAGTAAATATAGATATACCATATTTCTTTGCAAACGAGGAAAATTTGTCCAGTAAAAAAAGACCTGCAGTTAGATGTTTGTCGATATATTCTAAGTTTTTATAAGATAGATATATCAAAATAATATAGTTACTATTACCAACTACCTATATTATCTCTTTCTTTGACATACTTAGGTATACTTTGTATAACTTAAGCATAAAGACTTTATAAAGCAGGACGGTAGTTATAAAATTACTAAAAGTACTAATTAGGTGCCTACTATAATTTCTATTTTTATTATCATTTTCTGGGTATCTTTTTACATATACCTAATACAAATGCTATTTAACATGTTGATTATTAACCTATATTGTTAATGTTGTTAATGCTATAGTAACGTCTAAAGTAAACTATGTTGTGTATGTTTTAGATTTATACAGAGTGGGCTAATCATTATTTAGAAAAAGCTAACTATACCCGATTTGTGACAGATTTACAAAAAGACGTTGCGGATGGTGTTTTACTTGCAGATATCATAACAGCAGTCAGTAAGTGAATTTAGTTGTTTTTTTTAATCTTATGAATTGAAACATTTCCGTTTCCTTATTATTATGTAGGTATATTTAAAATACACCACCTAGATGCACAGCTCTCGATGATCCCAGAAATATTTATTACCAATTAAAATGTATCAGTTTTTTTTCTTTGTTAAGTATTAAATAGGAGTGAACTGTCTTTATGATTTTGTTATTATTTTATGGTGACACTCACCGTTAAAATGTTAGAAAAACATACATATATTCTTTAAAATAATTTATTTATTTATTTTACCCATCTTGGCCAAATTTTCCGCTTTTGGTTATTAAGAAATACTGATATCCTTATAAATAGACATCACTAAGGAGGATAAGGTAAAGCAGCAATAGTAAGAGGCACAACAAAAACTTTAAAAGTTCTTGAAAAATATTATATAATTTTTATTTACTTTTTAGCCAGTGAAAAAGTTTTTAACATCAAACAAAAACCCAAGAATCAAGCACAAATGGTATGTTTTCGTGTATTTTTGTTCATCTTTTTTATATCAATCAAAAATGAACTTTTTTTCTAAAAGGTCACCATGCTACAATATATTTTAATTTAAAATATAACAAGGAATACGTTATGTATTGAAAATAGCATTTGACCATAATTTAAGTACAAAATATTTGATTTATATTCCTTGCACAAATTTCTGGTTATATATGATTTTACATATATAACCAAAGCTGATATGTATTATACTGTGAACTTCTTGGTTCATTTGTTATCTTAAACCTTGAACCAGATAAACAACAATTAGATACATACAAATAAAATATGAAAACACCACCCCCACGACATATCTTTTATAACAAGTAGGCATAAATTGTTAATCAGGAAAAGTCAATGTTCGTGCACGCTAAATGGTGTCTAAATAATGTGGTCTATATTGTGGATAATGTTGCAGGCTGAATCATAAACCCACCGGCGTCATTATGTCTGCTACTAAGGGAATCCTTCCAACATAATATAAAGGAAATTATACAGAACACTTTTGTAATAACAAGAAAGCCAACCTATTAATTTTATCTTTTGCAAAATATTACGAAGGCACATTGACACAACATACAAATATCGCTCTTCCTATAAAGGTGTTACTTAGCATAATATACACCAAAATATAAATGTCTAAAAAATATTATTGGAAGTATTTTGTTTTAGATAGTTTGGTTTTGATAAATGTTTCTGTATCCTGCCGTGCTATTCATGCATATTAGATGAGATACGGCAATAATATTAGTTTATTTGACATGTATACTAATAAATAAGTCGGTGTATTTCTATAAACATCAGAGGACTACTATAAGAGAGTGGTGCTGGAGAGGCATATTGCCATAATAGTGTTTATTTTGGATAAAATTGTATCCATCAATTGACATAAAAGTGTACATAATATAGATTCTTATTATATATTAAATTCAGTTGACTATCAAAGTAACGTATAGTTAGTAGCATAAATTAAGAGTTGACATTTTAAAAAGAAATAATTTTTAGTTATTAGTTTACTTTTGTCTAAATTTTACGAACTACATTTTTTGAAATTGAGTAATCTTTTTAAAAAGTATTAATGTCTAAAATGTCAGATCACCCTCATTTATACTACTTTCAGTATATCAGTTCACTTGCATTACATTACCCTCCCTCACTATATCTTTATATTTAATAAACTTAATTCATTTCTTTGAATTTGATACACCACTGTCAGTGTTTCAAAATAATTTCCGTGGCAGTAATTTTTTTTATTAAATCATTCAAAACAACTTTATTGATTTTGTTCTTGGTTTAATTGGAAACACGATCCGAAAAGTATGTTCTCCAAAGAAATTAAAACATTTTTTGTTTAATAAAAGTTTCTTTTAGTGTAGGTACCTATGTATTACGGATTTGATATATACTTCTGTCACAATATAGTGGAAGAATTGAAAAGTCTTAGAGACCTAATAGAATTATAATGGAAAAGTTTTGTCTGTTTAATTCGAATTAGCTATATAGGTACCTCCTAATCAGTGTAATACTATAGCTAAATTTGATGACTCATCAGAAGAAATGTCAGATTAATGCAGAATCTAGTTTCAGAAAGTTTTATTGGCATACAAAACATGTCAACTAATTATTCTGAATCCATGATGGCAACACCAAAATAATCATTATACGATTGAGGGTGTGCTAAATTCTCGGTATCCCTCCTCTCAAAAACTTAGACGATCGTTAAAAAGAAAAGTTCACCAAAGTCTGTCTTGAATAAGACAGCCTTGGTTCAGCATAACTAGGCTCGCAATTAGATACGTAGAAAAGTACATGGTAATTTCGGTAGCATAAATTTTATGAGCAATCATATTTTTATATGTAATAATTTTTATTATGAATTGTTGGCAGCCACTAACTGATTAAGTCATTGTGCGCCAATTCTTATTATTTTTATTTATTATCAAAATGTTGACATTTTATTGCAGTAGAAACAAAACAATTATGGATACCAATGTAAAATTGACCACACTTAACAATTTGTAGGAAACTTGTATTTTTTCCTTGGAAATTGTGGTTTTAATGTTGGGATATAGAGAACAAAGTTGGTGGTTTGCTGGAAACGTAAAGTAGAATGGAATTTTTTTATAAATTTTTATTTCTAAGACAAAAAATGATTTAACAAAATAACTAACACATGATTGGTAAAAAAATCACGAAAAAAATTTTTTGGCATATTACAATCATCTGAGATTTAATTTAATAGCTTTGACTGTAAATAATTTTACGTGAATTTGAGAAAGATAACAAATATTTTTTATAATTTTTAGAGGTATTTCAATAGCTAATTTTATCCACAAACGTAACTATATATCTAACTTACATATATATGTACTAGTAAATTAAACTTGGTCAAAAGGCCCAAAATATGCTTTGCTCATCAAAGAAAATTCTTAAAAAGTTAAAATAAATATAATATGTTTAGCTATCAGTTTAGGTCGCTATATGCTTTAACTAATTGTGACTATTTTATGGTGAAGGAAAACAGGTTTGCGACCTCTTCTACAAACCAATACAGTTCTTTGTTCTTATTTTTAGATTGAAAATGTAAATAGTTGTTTGACCCTGCTAACTGGTCTTGGAGTTAACACAGATGGATTTACAACTCAAGGTAAGTGTCAGTATGTAGTTACGGAAGAGTTCCTTAGTGGCCTGGAGTCCGATCTTTCCGCTTCTGATGACATAATTAATTCTATTTGTATTTGTCAAATTGAATAGGTTTTAAACTTATAGTAAGTATATATGTAAAAGTTTATCTTAAACAAATATTTAACTAAAAAATTACCATATTGAAAAGATAACTTTATTTGTTTAAAATTATTAACTTTGTTACAGATGAAAATTGTGATTTTTACATTTTATAAAAACGTAAAGACACCGCAGAATAAGTTTTAATCTTTTTCTTTAAACAAGTACTATAAATTTGATTAATACGATCTCTCAAAACTTGTCACCATAGTAGAAAACATAGGGGCTTGCTTATCTAATATGTTTGATATGATTTGGCAGTCACTAAACGAAAGAAGAATTGGGAAATGATAAATGAAACAATCAGAATGATAAATTATCTTTTATTGATTAAAAAGCTTATGTATACCCGTTCGATTTTTTTATACATAGCCATTCAACAAAGTGTCCCATTTTAATAGATAACGTTTTCGTAACATTTCATTTTAAAAAGTTAATTTAATTATCTGACTTGAATTTCAAGATATTTTTACAATGCTTATAAAATTAAATCCATCTGATTTTTAGCTTTTACACTAAATAAATGTTATGAATCAAAAAGTATTATATACGAATTAATCTAGGAGATTCCCAATTACAGCCATTTAAATACACTTCGTATTTCGAACAACTTTTAGTCCCAATAATAAAGAAATTGTTATACAGTATTGTAGTTGTAAATTTATTTCTTGTTTTCAATGTTGTACTTTTATTTTAATATTAGGAAATACCTATATTTTTCTGAATAATATATCAATAAAATTTACATTGGCCTGGTTTATGCAGATCTAAAATCTAAACAACTAAGATCATGTAGTACCGGTTGTCTTTTTTGTATTCTAATGTAATGTAACATTTAATCCAATTTATTTTTTACCTTGAAAATGAAACCGATAATTTTCTGTGCATATATAATAAACATATTGTATAGAGATCTATTCTGACCTTCCTTCTGCTCTGAAATGTTAGGATACACTTATACAACTAACTAAGCTATATTTTATACAGATTTTTATCTAACATGTGAAGTTAGTCATAGAAAAAAATTGGATAAAAACAAATCATCAATGCTGGTACTTTGTGCTGTGTCATGAAAAATTAAAGATAGTCAGCAGTAGTTAGTATCGATAAAAGATTATTTTGTTCTGTAGATTTAAAAAATAAATGCTAATAAACATTAGTTAACCACATAATTAAAGCAATCAGATATAAACTTCACATGCAGTACATTATACAAAATATATTTAGGTCATTTATAATATTTAGATGCCTATACCTACCCATTTTTATAGTTTACCGTTAAAAATATTATAAGAATTAGAAAATATAGTTATACCAAAAGCTAAGGCTAAAAATACAACAGTTTACGAAAAGCAATATGAATAATGTCAGCATTTTTAGTTTACTAAAAGTTGCGTACCTGCATGGCATGACAACGATGCTCACCTCGCTCACCTTTGAGACCTTATGCCTTAGATTTCAGGGGTCGGTCTTGTCTTCGCTCGCCACTCTTGTCTATCCAGGGCCATGTTTGCGGTGACTTCTTTCTTCTTCATATCCTTCTCTAACTGCCTCTGCCATGTCTCCTTTGGTCTTCCTCTAGAGCGGTTCCCGACTAGCTCCCATCCCAGAATTCTTCTGGCTG
>JAUYWI010117995.1:0-10497 GCA_034780595.1 Parotoplana pacifica
AATTTTGTTGTCTATGAAGTAAATAATAAATTTTGTATTTTGATAAAAAACGCCGTTTTTTATGGGACAGCCTATACACAATATTTCTAAAAGTTAGATTTTTCTAAAAATTCCTTTAATACGGTATTTTTCTAATCCGGTTGAAGTTAGAAAGTCCTATGAAAATCGGATTAGAAACAATTGACTGTATATCTATTCTACCACCATAACTAAATAGAATTGGACAGTGGGGGAGTAGGGAAGGGTTGTCTTCCCTGATGAGTCCCAGTACATTGTGTCGCTGGCCAGCAGACGACGCAGAAGAGGCACGCTAGCACATCAGAGCCACAGTGTATTCATCTAGCACTCTCAGTGATACAGGTCCAGGTCGCACAACCCAGTGATTAATAAAAAAACAACGGGTTTGAGGTTCTGCCCGGGTCCCTGTAGTCACCAAACCTCAACCCTATTTAAAATCGGTGGGGCTACTATCTCCAACAGCGTCTGGAGGTGCACATAAATGAGGCCCATTATGTTGCTCACAAAGAAACGACATACTATTACTAGCACCCGATCTGAAATTAGAAAAATGTTCCGGATGTTTGTAGCAGCACAGTTAAAGGAAATTAAAATTTCATCGGAACACTGCAAAATATACTTTTGCTGCACAGAGGTCCTATTTCAGAAGAATTACAGCAACATTAAAATGAAAGAGTCAGTGCGTAACTTAATGAAAAAAGCAGTCCTCTTCTGACATGTTTTTGAATTTCACTAGGTTATGACTTGACTAACAACGAAGGAAGTTCTTTCTTTTGGTACGAATGCGTGGCTAAAAGTGACTTACAAAAAAAATTCTCAAGGACATAAATTTGTTATAGTTATACTCAATTGTTATCAGTTCATTTTAGAATATTTTTACAATGTAAAGACAATTACAGCCGAGATAGACCCACACCATATAAATTCGAATAAATTATCCTGAAAACTATCTTTGTTCTTCTCGTAGAGTACCGATAGAGAAACCACTCTACTTTTGAATGTAGATTGTTCTCTACATATTCTAATGAAAACAAAAAACTTTTTTAAAAATTGAATTGAATTTTTAGTCAGTAATAATAAATTATATGTCTTCTTTACCGTGGAATTTTGGGTAGAGTGGCTTCTCTATTCCCACCTTTATGGTTCTTCTATTATTATAAAATTGATCCTAAATACGTTTTAGATAATTAAAAACCTAATAGTAATTTATGCTGTTAAAACAGATATTCTTATTCGCGGTTGAAATTTCATTTTTTTGCAATGTAACCAACACACCTGAGACAAACCCTTTCCCTCCTGCTCTCGATCTTTAAGACAAGCTGCACGAAATTTATTATATCCATGAAAAGTGAAACCATTGTCCTGCAAAAGTCTTTGACTTGGGTGGTTAACAAATGCATTCGAATTTGTTACTTGAGTTCCATTATCACTGAAAAGTTTATAAAAGTAATTAAACATATTAACCAGCAGTCTACAAAACTGTGTCACAATATAATTATGCATACATTTATCCACTAGATTATATTTATAAGCTACCAAATGGATTGTAAGTGTCCACATATAAATTAAATTAAATCCACAGTTTAGGAATTGCATCTATTGCCTAATATAGACATAGTAAACTATTACTTTCTATCTGAAATGATGTACTGCTGCAGCGATAAAATCGATTGCTTCTTTAACACATAAAACCATACAAGTAATATAGGATGTACCATCACACTACAATTTCTATACCAATGACAGTATATAACAAAATAAATATTCTAATAAATAATTAATACATTCACAATTTCACGTTTAACTAGATTTTATGAACGACATCCTGAATAAAACCATACTGATGTGTAGTTTTAAACATTGATTAAATAAACAGACTTGTAGGAAAAGGTTTTCATGTTTCTAGTCTGAAAATTCTGTTTCAATAAAAAAAGTTATTAACTCAATATCTGAAATATGTGAAAACATGTCGTCGACTGCTAGTCACAAGAAAATTTTTGAACTAGTAATTACTAATTATAAATTAAAAAGAACTGCCTTATTATATTAAAATTAGTACAAAAGAATCTATCAGTAGTACTAAGTATAGTTAGTACCTTACTTAAGTAAAATTCAGATAACCACAAACTACTGGACAAAATAAATTCATACATTAAAATGAAATATATGACAAAAATGATAACAAATTAAAAATATGTCCCCGAAAACTTCATTTTCTCTTATTACCATGATAGTAAATGGCAGGCAAACATGGAGATACCCACCCACATCTCTAGATGTAAAACATGGATATCGACCTCACTCGTAATTATTCCTGTTTAATTAGAGTTATAAATGTAAAAAACTAGCCCATATTTTTCTATCAATTATTAACTTTAGTGGAAATTAAAATAATTGTAAACAATATAATAAATAAATATAATTGAAAAATATAAAGGCTATTACTTACAAATTATAAATAGTTCATGGTATTAAGTCTAATGCATGTATGTTAAAACATTAAAACATGATCATGTATTAAAATTTAATAATTTGTATATCCACCACGTTTATCAAGTACACGTCTTGGCATAGATGAAATTAAATTATTAATAAAGTCCTGGGGGAATAGTATCTAACTGTTGAAAACCGTGGATTTCACATTGATCAAGTTCTTATTTCAAGGACCATATATTTTCAATTGGATTTAGATCTGGGCTGTTGGAAGGCTAGTACATTGTTGTAATGCCATGTTCATTAAGCCAATTCTATGTTCGACGAGCAGAATGACTCATTGCATTGTCCAGTTGGAAGACATAGTTCTTGTGGCCTTGGATGAATGGAAGTATATGTGTTTGGAGAATGTCCATGTACCTGTCAGCAGTCACGGTACCAGGAACATGTGTGAATGCAAGGACTCTATGGTCATAAAATGCACCCCGTGTTCTGTCTTGGCGAGGATTTGAAATTTTACCACGCCCAGCACGTTGCCTATATCCAAAAGAGCCAGTCTCAGCAAATTTCTGCAGAAGAACAATAACAGTAGCACGGCGAACATTGAATCTTTGAGCAAGTTCACTGTTGGATATGCCTTCTTCATGCAGAGTTACTATTCTAATACTATCTTCATTTATAAGTATTCATTCATTAATCTCTACAAAAATCAGCTCTACTGGTATAAAATACTTCAATTACAGCATATTCTAACTATGTATTGAAAAAATGCCTAAGCAATTAATGGAAATAATTCTAGAATTTTTAAATAAAAAAATATGTATAAAACATAGTGTATGTGGTTAAATTTTTCCAGGGGAGTATAAATACTCAGGCAGAGTCGCTTGCTAGATCATACAATTAACAACCTATTGCCATTAGTCTAGATAATAATGATTATGAAGTTCGGTGCACTACGAATAATTCTATAACTGATCACTTACCTAGATGATGATGTTGTACGAGAGCGGGCCTTATGTTCCTTTGTATCAAAAGCAAATCCAACATCAGCTTCCATAAAATTGTTACCATTGTTTTTGTTTGTCTTGTAGTTTTGAACTAACGGTTTGTCAACACCAGCTGGATAAAACCCAACAAGATTGACAGCCTTTTGAGACTTTTGAGAATACCTCTGTTGTTGTTGTGAAGGAATGACTTGAGGAAAAGGTATTTGTTGATAGACATATGTTAGCTATATTGGGATTAATCCTGAAAACAAAATGAGAACAACAGAAATGAAATTCCTGAGAAGAAATCTTCGTATCTCTATGCTAGAGCACATAGGTAACTCCATCATCATCAACAGGCTGAACCTTCCTCCAATATCAGAAGAAATGTGACACATCCGACTTAAATGGTTTGGACACATCATGAGGAGAGAGGAATGCGAACTGGTTAGGAAAATAATCAAAGGAAGACTTAGGAAATTATGGATGCAGCAGATCAAAAAAGATATGACAAAGCTGATGTAACTACTATTGAAGATACAAAAAAAACGCAAAGAATGGAGAGCGAAGACAAAACCGACCCTTCCAATGTGAGGGAAAAGGTCTTTCAAAAGGTGGACCCATAGGTTAGTGAAGAGACTCTCAAACATGGCTAAAAATCTCAGAACACCAAGTTTGCTTTTCGTACAATCAAAGTTGTCACATCTAGTATTGTCTACAAATTTACTTGTCAAGGTGAGGTTGGCACGACCTACATAGGTCGCACTAAACAAAACTTGAGTGCGAGAATTAAAGAACATAAAAATGGACCAATTAGCGAACACATAATTAACTGTGGATTGTCAGTAGCCAATTGAATATGAACTCTCAATCGAGGAAGCCATTTTATTAAAAAATCGAAACAGTGATCCTAGCAATTTGAATACTACTTTAGCTAGTAACGGAGTTTCTTTTTCCCTCAATCTCCATTTTTACTTTAAAATTTCTTCATTCTTTTTGTTGTAATATTGCTTATATTTATTGGCGTTTAAATAAAAAATGACCTTTCTTTGTTCATTTGTCTTGAAAATGCTATAAATGATAGCGAAACATGTTGACAATATACAGCCCCGGCCACTTCTAACGCAACATCTATTGAAATTAATGTATTTTGAATACTCAACTCTTCAAAGTAATTATAAAATATTTTTATCGATTTTTTAATTTATATTATCTATGTAGCATTGTGTCAGCAACATTATGATGTGGATAGATGTCCACTCCACGCAATGTTCCCTATTGATGACTCCTATCTCTTCTCAAATGCCTCTAATCTAATGTTTACCCAACGCGCTAGTCACCGCTATTTCAGAGTGTAGGTAGAAGTTTATTACGTGCGTGTAAACAGTGGCTACACAGCCATAGGGGATGCGAGAGCGATTACGCAATAGAGTATGACGTGATAGGCGTAGGTCATGGTTATATTGATACAGTGGGTATTTAATGAGTTTCTTGAGTGCGCCCAGTCATAACATAAGTTATGCGTCTAACTCACGATCAACGAATCGAAATAGTCGCTCTCCATGAGACTGATGGTCTCCCAGTCCAGGCTCTAGCCGACCGTTACAACTGCGAGAGAACCACTATCTACCGATCTCATCGAGTCGATGCCGAATCGAATTCAGCAAGTGATTGCAGCTAGAGGCGGTTCGATCAGATCTTAGCTCAACTCCCCATTTCCCAATTTCCTTGAGAACGCGACAACGGTCCTTTTCAGGGCCACCAACTATTGAATGATAACCCAAACAATTCTTATTTGCATTAATAATATTGCTTATTACAATAGCGAAAATATGAGTGTTTTTCTTAATGTTGCGTTAGAAGTGGCCGGGGCTGTATACATAAATCAACCATTTTAAACCAGCTATATGTACCTAGGTAAATGCGAATTACTTTGTATGCAAAAAATATTAACAGTTTAAAAATATGTTTCTTTTATAAGTTCAAATCAGTGTTCCAAATTTAAAAGCAACTTGGTTTTAGAGATGTGAAAAATTGGCTTTTAAAAACAGCCTAAAGTAGACCTTTCAAATAAAAATATACTTTGAGGTAAGGTCAGGGGCATACCAAAATTAACAATGTACTGTCAACTCAATTGGCTTTGTGTACCACTAACTTTAGGCTATTGTTTAAAGTAAAATTTTCACATCTCTGAAACTCAATTGCTTTGAAATTTGGAACATTGATTTGAACATATTTTTAAAATTTCAAGTCATTGGTTTGGACTAACTTAATGGGCCGAAAACATCAATTTTGAATGGATTAGAACTGAAAAATAGTAAAAACTTTGATATTCAATGATAGGACTATTATTTTGCTACTTTCAATTAACTTACGATACCAGAGAACAGTTACGAGACAAATTTAGGTCTACTTGAATATGATCAATATCTATAGTTAATTTTTACATTTAGACTTATATACATATCTCAACAATTGTGATAGAATATGAATGCCATTATTTTAGAATTTAATACTAATGTTATTATATTTAAAACAACAAATAATTATGTAATTACCCATTATTGCCGAGATATTTTATATTGATTTTTTAATAAGTAAGGACAGCTAAATTTAGTTGAATTATTGTTAAATTATTGAAAAATCAATAATATTAAATATCTTAGAAAGATATTAACATTTGTGATATAATTCATAATATGGTATCCATATCTATCATAAATGCTAAAAAGCCTAATTGTGAAAAATCAACAATTGTCTGCCCTATAATGTAGGTCAAATTTAAGGAGACCTAACATAGTATTGTAAGTTAATTAAAAGTAGCTAAATAATGTTGGAATCATTGAACATCAAAAGTTCTTATTTTTGTTCTAGTCCATTCAACCTTGATTTCAAAAATTTGTTTCTCTTATAATTTCAAACCAAAGAGATATTTAATTAAACATTTTTGGTTCAAATAACTATTCCAAATTTCAAAGAAAATTGTTCAGTAGTTTCAGAGATACTCGACGTTATATTTTGTAAATTCTCATTTGAACATTCTATAGAAAACAAAGTGTTTCTAATTTCTTCTTTCAAATTCCAATTTAAGTTTTCAACAATTTAATAAAATAGTGAAATTGTCTTAGTCATTTTTGTTTTTTTAATAAGGTTTCAATTGAACATTATATAGCTATTTCAAAATTAGACTATCTCTTTGTGTTGTAATGACAACATATAATAAAACAATCTGTTCAATTTAAAAAAAATCCTATTTCTAAAATAAATATTATCTCAGAGATAACCGATGTTACATATAAAAGAATAAGTAATGGACCTTATCTCTTTCACGAACTAATGATATACCCTCCAAGACGTCAAAATACAGTACACAAGTTCAACAATCAAATTAAATATCAACTTACAATGTCAATAGTAATTATCACCAAATGGATCAAAATCACTGCTTTCAACTACACTATATCTTCGAGGATCATAAGAAATATCAGAATTAGAATCATGATATTCACGTATGATTTCAATATTACTTAGTGGGTTAATTACACCTACTGAACTAGTAGTAGTAGTAGTCTGTGTAATGCAAATATTAACAGGAGTATGGACATCTCTTTCACTAAATGTAGCATTGTCATCTACTGGTTGTCTTAGTCTGGGTGGTAAATACACTGGAATTGGTTTATTGTGAAAATGAAGCATTTGAATAGGTGAAAATGGTTCACGAGAATTGCTTGGTAGAATTCTACTAGGATCAAACTGGTTTGGTGTAGAAGACCGTGATGATAAAATTGAATCTTCTATTTGAGGTATTCGAGAAGTATGAATTGTAGATTGTGAACTAAATGTTTGAGGTTGTTTAGAAATAACAAATCTGTAAAACATAATAATATACAAATTGTTAGTATTCATTATTATAACCTGAGAAAATTTCCCTTCTTGCTATGCAAATTGTTTTACTAAATAGAAATCTGATAATTTATTTGAAATACATACTTAGTTTTTTTTGTATAAATCTGTTTTATCGGGCTGATGCCAAAGCAACATATATATATATATATATATATATATATAGAAAAGCTCAACAAATTTTGATTTTCCTCCTTTCAATGAATGCTATATCTGCACAGTTAAATTAATAACTGATGACCAGAAACATACTAAATATGCTAAAATACTTATAAAAATTCAACATCGATTTATTATTATAAGTCCGGACGCTACGCCCCAAACAAAGGCTTAGAATGTGGTTTTGTAGCATAACATACCACCGACAGTAAAAATTCACTATAATTTTTTATTGGAAACATTCCCAAAGGTAATAATCGGGTTCCGTTTGTTGAATTTCTAGTGCAAAAGTATTTTCTGGTCTACTGAACACCCCACTCAGGCAACTCGGATGACAAATTTTGCAACTGTTTAAAATATTTTAGATATTATTTTACAATGTCTTGTTTAATAAAACCCTATAAAACTATATAGTTTTAGAAACTACATAGATATCCCAAGGAAACAAAATTATAAGTTATATTATGACCATACAGTGATGATTTCATCAAATTAAGTCACATTTATACGTACAATTGGCCTTAACCCAGTGTTTTTGGAGTGGAAATAATGTTTACTAAAATAAAAAAGCAATTTATGTAGACATAACATATACAGGATGATATTGCAGTTCATTTAATATCGAATGCAAAAGATTTTGGCTAGTTGACTACTGTAGGTATATAATATATACCTACAGTAGTCAACTAGCCAATCCTGAAAGTAATGGATATATTTTTTTGGAGCTACTAAGAGATAACTTGCATTTGAAATTAATCAAATTTAGAATCTTGAAAGCATACAACTTATGGACAGTCAACGGCAACATCCGCCAAAACTCTCTGAAACTAGCAACCTTTTACGGCCCCAACAAACGTGTCACCCGACTCGACTGGATCCTTACTCGCCAACCACGTCACCACTTCATGTCAACCCGCAGCCTTCGATTAAAATCGCTTTTATCCGATCACTCAATGCTGACAACTCGCAAGAACGTTTCCTGGCACAGGGGTAAACCCAAGAACATACCACCTAACTGGATCGCTCACTCAAGCAGTTTCAAACTACTTTCCGACAACTTGGAGGAGCCACGAACGCTACCGAACTCGAAGCAAACATCACAGCTGCTAGCACAATCCTTCCAACGTTTTCACGCACAACTAGGCGCCCACTATGTACCCTCAACCCAGCAATCGAAACCGCCAGACGCAAACTACAGAGCAGTACAACACAATTTGGCCAAGAAAGCACACAAGCAAAAGCGGACGAAAATTTACTGCGCAAAGCATTCTCCAATGCCGCCGAAAATGAAATCGAAGAACTTTCCCTGAAACTGCAAGCTGCCAACAGAAACGGCCAAGTCCAAAAAGCCTGGCAAATCATAAACAACGCCACGGGCCGCAAAGAACGGCCAAGGACGGTTCTGTCTGCAACAACGATAGAAGACAGAAAAAGTCTTCTCGTTACCCACTACCATGGTATTCTGAATGAACCTTTAGCACATCCAGAGCTCCTGAATCCCTGCTACGATAGTCAGACAAAAGCATTCAATTGCGGAGAAATCAGACTTCACGAAGTCACAGCTGCTTTAAGACAAGCCACAACTGACGGTGCGTGCTGTCCTGATAACGTTTCTACTCGCACTCTGAAAGCATTACCAGCCGACCTTTTGAGAGTGATCACAAATCACTCCCAATTCACGGAGGAAACCCACCACGCGTATGGCTAAAATCAAACATCGTGCCGATCCCAAAGAAAGGTTCATCTACTGCACTTGATAATCAACGCTTGGTTGTAAACCGCCTGCTACCTCACATAATAGAGCGTCTATCAACTACTGAAGAATGTGTAGCCCTACGCACTGTCATTTATGACTGTCGAGCCCACCAGCGCTCAGTCGTCGTGACTTTTGTTGACTTTCGTAAGGCCTTCGACAGTGTAAACAGAACAGATATCCCACTTTGCCTTCGCCATCACGGTGTACCACATATGCTGATTGACGCAGTGATGTCTCTATGCACCAATACTTTATCATGCGTCCTCACACAACATGGACCTACAGCAGAATTTGGAACGACAAGCGGGGTTTTACAAGGGGACACTATAGCCCCTTTCCTCTTTGGTATTGTGCTGGACGCCGTGCTACGAAACGTAAATCTTGAACTTGTGGCCTATCAGCTAACACGTCGCAAAAGTTCATGTCACCCTGAAGAGTGCTTGCCATACTTAGCTTTTGCAGATGACCTAGTCATTCTCAGCCGCGATCACCACTCTGAATAAATCGTCAATTAAACGTCTTTCAAATTCTGCCAACCTGGTGGGCCTACACAACAGTGCCCCCAATATTAAGGTCCTGTTTGTTGGCCTTCCGAAAAAACAACTGACCCTGCCAAACGGCGACACAATCGAACCATTGGACGACTTCATATACCTTGGCCCAAAGTCTCGCTCCGCCATCGATATTCTCCAACACCGAAAGTGCCTCGCCTAGGCAGCTGCTCGCAAGTTATCAGCAGTATCTAACTCCCCAGCCGACCAAAAATCGAAACCTAAGCTGTATAGGGCAGCAGTTGAACCAGTGTTGGCGTATCCCTTGCCAGTCCAAGCTTTTGAACAACGCAGCCAGTCCAAGGCTTGATTTAAAAAATCACCCCTATGTCACCGTTTAACTATTTAATTAAATTACATAATAAAACACATTAATTTGATCGTGTAACGTAATTTATATACATATTTTAAATATATTTCATCCATTAAACATTTCTCTCAGTTTTACGACCGTCATCATACATAGATGGCCTGATTAAAATGTGTGTTTTTGTAGTTTTTTGCAGATGTTATTTATTTTTTTGTAGTTTTTTTGCAGATGTTATTTATTTTTTGTAGTTTTCTTCCATGGATAATTTAAAAAAAAGCACAGTTAATAGTTCAATTAGACACCAAAAAACACGAAGGCGGTATTCACACAGAGAAAGTTCCAGAAAATAATACAAATTTCAAATGCAATTATGACAAACCA